>PVJS01011187.1:0-46301 GCA_004027185.1 Glis glis | reverse complement strand
CTACAAACCCTAGCCCCTTTTATTTATTTTTTTATTTTGAAATGGGCTCTCACTAAAAGACCTCTACAGCTTTCTCTCTGTGTATCTTTCTCCTATGAAATAAGAGGTTACGTGGACTCAAACAGCCTCAGCTTCTCTGGATTTCCAATCTGATCTCTGAATTATGGTGTCTACCTGTCTGTCCTCTCCTATGAAACTGTAGGCAATTATTTGAGAAAAATTATTTCCTTTCAATGCCTGATGATTAATATATTTAAAATCATTATTTCATCTATTGTATATTTTAGTTGTCTCAAGCAGGAATGTAATGCTAGTTCTGCACTTAGGCTCAAAGAGAACATAGCTAGGCTGTCAAAGTGTTCTCTGTTCATTTCATTAATGATATTGAGGAGAGAAAATTTTGATATTTGAATTATTCTCCATTATCATCTTACATAATCTATTAAGTATCACTGTTCTTTTTGTTCCTGTCATAATTGGTCTTTTCCTTGGAATTTTCAACATATATCCTTAAGAGGAAAATTGAAAATCATCTGAATGACTCCTAGTTTCAATGATCATGCACTTCCAGAAAAGAGACCATGGCCTTCTTAATACTGTAAAGTTTTTACTTTAAAGTGATAGATAGTTTTAGGTTTGGGATTTTTTCCTGGTGGTTGTTCCAGGAAAACAAAGGAACAAACAAACAAACAAAAATGCTTTTTTTACATACACAAACTTTACTCTCTTGGCTTAATTTGTATGTATTTCAGCCTTATTTTTAAGCCCATCATATAAGTCATGGGGATTTCTTCTTAGAGTTATCTATGATGCTTCAACAAGAAGGCCTCCATGAGATAATTAAGAAAAAAAATAGCTCTGTTGCTGTTAAACTCTGTTCTGCCTCATTAATAACATTATCACTCTGACTTGTTAATGAATTTGGTGTTGGAGTATTGTGCATGATTAATAAAATTGTTATATACTTTTTATTTATGAGAAGTAATTTCATATTTCTTTGACAGTATCTAATATCAGTCCTATATTGCCCTTGTTTTGGGAACTGGGGATTAAAGAGGGAAGTAGAGTAGGAGACCATAAATAACATTAGGGGTTTTGGCATAAGTTTTGTTTCACTATTTTTCTTATTTTATTCCTATGAATAATCTTAACATTCTGGTAGATGCTTGGTGATATTGTATTTCCCCTTTACTAGTTTAGTGAAAAGATTCTTAACTCACAAAAATACAAAGTAAAGTAGAGAAAGGGTGTGGGAGGGGGATGATACCAGCTCATGAAATTGAATAAATTATGTTCTATACAAATACAAATATATCACAATGAATAAGTATAATTGTATAATTATAATGATCCAATTAGAAATATTTAAAACAAGATTATTAATAAAACTTGTATGGACCTGTAAGTTAGAAAACTGAAGTGATGTTACAGAAGGTGAAAGCATGGTCCCAGGGAACATTTCCCCAAGATGTGCAGATTGGGCTATATGAAATTTTATAAAATTTGCTGACTCTTCATATCAAAGTTTATAGATTACTGAAACAAATATTAGCACAGAGAAACAACAACAACAACAACAAAAACTAGATTTAAATCTTTCTAGGTTCCTAAACTTCAAACTCCATCCTCCAGAAAGTCTTAGAATTTGAACAATGTATTTCATTTCACCATTTAGGAGAAAACTGGTAATAAGCAAGTCATAGTATTGTAAGAGAATAGTTCACTTCCTAAGACATTAACTATTGAATCTAGAGATAATAGGGACATATTCTTATAAAAGACCTAGAAGCACATGAAAGAATGAGGGATTGTGTTCATCACTCCAAATAAATTAGTTTTTACTCTCTCAAAGGGCACCCAATAAACATCCTTTCCTTTATTCAAGATGTGAACAAAATGAGTCCTTAGATAGTCTTTTGAATTTTGAAATATTATTACTATAGCTGGTTAAGTGTAAGTTGAGAACATAAGAGTTGGATTTGTTTTTGTGATAGCAGGTTTTAATGGGCTGTAGTAGGCCTCCCCCAAAGAAGTGGCTTCCTCAGTTTAAACATATGTGTGCCTAAGCAGGGAATCTCTCCTTTTTACTGATGAGGTAGAATAGAAAAGATAGAAATATTAGGCAGAAAGGAGATGTCATGGGGAAATACATGTTAATTCTGAGGGGTCCTGACTTCCATGATGAATAAGAATTTCAACATGTGCCATCAGAAAAAGGCAAAAGTTTAATTAACTTAAGAAAGGTGGGGATACAGGTTGGGGGTCATCTAAGAAAGGGAGAGAGAGTCTCCCTGCGCGCATCCATCCATCCAGGCGAGCCAGAGAGCCTCCTTTCTGCCTAATATTTCTATCTTTTCTATTCTACCTCATCAGGAGACATTGGGAAAATAGAGATTTAAAATTTTGAAAATTCATAATCTAACTCCACTCTATAGGGTGTGTTCAGTCAGGCAGAAGCCTTAATGAGTCCATACTCTTAATCACAATGGCTCCTCTCCACACCTGAGATGGTTAATGTAAATAGGGTGGGTGAGGAGGACAAAGGTGAGACCCTACTGCCTATCTGTTGCCAGGGAAACTGAGGAATAAGAGGAAGTCCTGCCCTCTACTGTGCGACCATACCTACCCCCTCCTATAAAAGAACTGCGAAAGCGCGCGTTCTCTCTCTTGTTCGCCTGGATGGATGGACGCGCGCAGGGAGACTCGCTCTCCCCTTCTTGAGATGACCCTCAACCTGTATCCCCACCTTTCTTAATTAAATTAATTAAACCTTTGCCTTTATCTGATGGTGCATGTTGAAATTCTTATTCATCGTGGAGGCCAAGGACCCCTCAGAATTAGCGTGTCATCCTATGACATAATCTGGCGCCCAACGTGGAGCTTCAGAAAAAGTCAACAGTGGTAAGTTTAAAAATGTTTAGATTTTTCTCATCCCTGCTTTTAAATGTCCTATTTGTGTGTTGGGGGAGCTGGGCAGAAGTATGTGAGTTAGAGAGGCTAGTCCCTGGGTTGCCCGTCCATCCCTGGCAGCGAGCTGGATGCTTTCTTCCCAGGTGGGAAAGTGGGGGGAGGCTGGGACTCTGGCCACTTTGTGAGACTGCTCCACCTCTGCTGCAGTCCGTGGGAGGATTCAGCGGAGCCGGTGGCACAAGCCGCCATGGTGTAGTCAGTCACCACCCTCTTTTGGCCAAGTTCCTGCCCACTGCCTGCCAGAGAGAGGCAGCATCACCCTAGTCGCTAAAACCAGTGCCTAGCTTTGGGAGTAATGGGAAGAGATCTCTCTCTTCCTGCCCCTCCATTTCTTGTTCCCTTCGTTTTTGGCCAAAGCCATTCTCCCTTAGAAGATGAGTGCTGAAAAGGCACAAAAAAATGGGGTGCTTTTTAAGATTTGGATCCTGGCATACTTTAACAGCCAGGAGCATGAAAGCAGTGGGAGGCGGCCCCTGCACCATGCAGCCCGACCTCAGATGCCGACCACGTGGCCAGGCCAGGTCTAGCCAGGCGGCAGTGGCTGAGGCTACCCAGTGCAGTGGAGTCCAGGGCCTAAACCCTGTGGTTTTTCATGGGAATTGTTGATATGTGCAGCTACTAGATTTATTGCTGTTCTCTTGTTTTTTTTTTTTTAAACTTTTTATGTCCAATAAATGTTCTCTTGTTTTTGTGGAGAAGTTTTCAATCAGTTAGAAGCCAGTTTTAGCAGGGAAAAGAAAAAGCTTGCTCTAAAGCTTTCTGTAAAATTAAAGGAAAATGTAAACTTTAACTGTCTTTATAAAAATAAGTGCTTGTTTCATGCTCTAGCTAAGCCACGTGGACACTTTCGGATTTTGCCTTAACTGAAGTATTCAGAGGGAACAGTGCCATTTACTGGAGATAGAAACTGTTTACCTAACATGTGCTTTGTTTTACAGAGAAGGAATACCAGAAATCTCTTGTTCTTTTTAAGAGCGTTCAAATTGCTGGGGTGAGACATCAGGGATATGGTTTTTAAGACACTTTTTGTTTTGTTTTGTTTGTTTGTCTCTTCAGTAGGGGCTAAGAGAAGCACCCTAGAAAGAAAGGGTTTCCGATAGGGGCTACACAGAGACTAGCACCCTGAGTTTCCGATAGGGGCTAGATAGAGACTAGCACCCTCAGTTCCGATAGGGGCTAGATAGAGACTAGTACCCTCAGTTCTGATAGGGGCTAGAGATTAGCACCCTGAGTTCTGATAGGGGCTAGATAGAGACTAGCACCCTGAGTTTCCAATAGGGGCTGAGAGAGCACCCTGAAACATAGGGGCTAAAGAGAGCACCCTGAAACTGCATATTTGGGGTCAAGGATACTTGAATCACCAATAATTTGCAGTTGATTGAAGCTGATAAGAATGGACAGGGTTCATTCGAATTGGGCTGCAACTCATGGCAGGAAAAGGGGTTGAGCCTAGACAAGAGACCCCTGATATGCCGCCATGGAGAGATTGACACCAGGTGGGGGACAGACTGTGATCTGATCCCGATAGTTTTTTGTTTTGTCTCATTTGTCCTAGTTGTGTTTTTTCTCTTTTCTCTTTATCTTTTCTTAAAGCACACAAAAGAGTTACAAGATCATGGATTATCCAATATCTATCCCTGAGAACTTATCTCTGAGTGCATATTAAATAAGTAAAAGACAAAAGATTTAGAATAGGAAGAAACTAGTTGTTTTTGTTACCTGGCTTAGCCCTAATGTGAATTAGAAAATGGAGGCTTGTTTCTATAAGTAAGAAAGGAAATGGGCAGAGATCTAAATACATGGTTTTTTTCCCTCTGAGAAATAGAATGTGAGGATGTTTGCTACAGGGTCTGCCTTATTGGGTGACAAGTGGCCACCTGAAAATCTTTTTCAGTGTCACCCATGAGTCACAGTCTCTGTTTCACACATCCTCTACTGTATAAGCATCCATGTTTGTATCTTCAATCTATTACTCATTGTGTCACATGACATGCATCTGCAATGGGTTATATTTTGATTTGGGGAACTATACATCTAGCTCTATGTCCAGTTATCTATAGAGATTCAATGCCTGTCAAATTAAAGCTATATGGTACCAAAATTAGCTTGTATAGAAGAGTGCTCAGAAGTTGAAAAAATGGATACAAATATTTTTTTGTTCACATGACTTAAGTCTTTAATAAATAAGTTTTAAGTGTGTTGGTAAAATAAAAGTAAAATGTCATAAAAGGGATTAACAGATTTTTCTAGGATAGCTAATTAATATTATATTGTCTGTTTAAATTACAATGTTCATTTTTTTTAGGATTTTTATTTTGTTAAAGTAATGACTTAAAGTGCTGACTGGCTATTAAAATGGATAAATTAGGTAAATGTAAGCAAGTTTTTTAAGTGGTTTATCTTTAAAATCTAGATTGTATATAAGTAAGTTAAAAGCTGAACATCCAACTGCTACATATGAAGTAATCTTGGGCTTAATATCAGCAAAGGACTATATTTGAGTCTATTAAATGTGTTTTTATATATGGGGCAGTGTAAGATTATATTCTTTAGGATTACTAACAAGGGTGATAATTTTAAACCAGATTTCTTTCCTACTGGATTTGCAGCCAAAGCTTCTTTTAGTTTAAAGTTTGCCATTTTGAACTTCACCTGGGTCCCATGTGACTGGGTGGTGCCATCTTGGATGCCATCTTTGGGTCACATGGTTACTGGGTGGTGCCATCTTGGACACGATCTTTGGGTCACATGGTTACTGGGTGGCACCATCTTGGGTCTCACATGGGTAGGGTTGGGTAATGCCATCTTGGATGCCATCTTGAACTTCAGTGATTAGGACTAGGTGGTGCCATCTTTTATCTGTGGCTTTTTTAGCTGCTGGGAGAAGTCCTCCTTTGTTTACCTTAGAGTGGGGACTGTAAAAAAAAAAGCTTATTTTCTTATTACTAGTGTTTTAGCCAAGAGTGCTCTTCAAAGACATAGGCCTGCTCCTGTGTTCTTCATATTTAAAACAATGTGTATTTTTTGCTCTTAGTGACATTTATTAAAAATTTGTTTAAGAGAAAAGGTTTTTATAAAAATCTTTTGTGTTTACTGTCTTTGATTACCTAGCAAGATACATTTTAGCAGAATTGGGGTTGCTAACTTTGGGTTATTATATTTGACATCATAAATGTGTATGTATCTGAGAGCTAAATATGCTATGTATCTAGATTCATCTAAATGTTTTATAAAAAAAGCTTATAAAACTAAAGGTGTATGGGTTTTATATACATGCAAGCTAGCCAATGGGTTTTAAGTGATCTCTTTATACAATGTTTATAGTATTTATACCTTGAGTTACTAAACTTCTGTCATCTGTTTAGTTTCATTCAAATATCCATCACTAAGACTGGGTTTACATCTGTTTGCCTCGAGTGTCTTATTATTATATAAGAGAGATGTAACTGTCAAGTAATAAGCTTATTTCTGATTATTAATGCTGTTTTCTAAGCTTATAAAAAGTCTAGAACTATTCTTTGATTTTGTCCTATGCTGTTACATAGACTTGTAATTGTAGTTATCTTACTGAGCCACAAATTCTAAATTTCATTTCAATGGTTAAGTTAATATATGTTAAGGTTATGTTATGGTTAAGTTGATATATGTTAGGTTAAGGTTATGTTATTGTTAAGTTAATATATGTTGACTTCTATATAACTATAGTGTTAAATTATTACTGGCTCCTTTATAAGTTAAATATATATATGCTTCCTAAATATCTTCTAAAATGCAAAACTTAAGAAAACACTTTTTCCTCTAATCAAAATTGTTAATGGTAATTTTTTAAGGTTTTTATGTTTGTGTATTCCTAAATTGTATTATGATCTTCAGGCAAAGATAATTAGAGGTTATAAAACACTTGGTATTCCAAGTCATGCCACTGGTTTTTAAAAATTGGGTAATTATATATGTATGTATCTCATATGTAATTATATGTATCTATGTATAGTCAAATTTAAATGGGGAACAAAATATATTGAGTACATGTTCCTTTTTCTATGACTGAGCTAGTCTAGTGTAAAAAAATTGTGTCCGTTTTCAGAGGACCCTGATAAATTTATAAATGGATTTCAAAATCTGGCTATTATGTTTGATCTAACATGGGCGGATCTTCATGTGATCCTCTCCACTTGCTGCACTCCTGGAGAAAAGGCTTCTATACAGAGCAGCAAAGACATTTGGTAATAAAATCTATGTCCAAGACCAGAGGCAGCCTATAGGAAAGAGGCTATCCCTGGCAAAACCTTAACTAAAATTATCAAAGCAAGAGTGAGGACCTTAGCAAATGGAATCATATGGTCACATGTTTAATTAAAGAAATGAGGAGATGTGTAAATAAGGCAGTTAATTATGATAAGATGAGAGCAGTAACACAAAAACCAAATAGAAATCCTGCTAGTTTCTGGGAACCTTAACTATGACCCTCTGGAGGTATACTCATATTGACCCAGAGTCACGTAAAGGGCAGATATTATTGGGGACTTATTTTATTAGCCAATCAGCCCCAGATATTAGGAGAAAACTCCAGAAGCAGGAAATGGGACCTAAGATTCCCATTGATCACCTTTTAAATTTGGCCTTTGGGGTTTTCTTTTTTTTTTTTTGCGGTACTGGGGATGGAACCCAGGGGCATTGTACCTCTGAGCTACATCCCCAGCCCTATTTTTTATTCTTTATTTTGAAACAGGGCCTCACTAAGTAGCTGAGGCTGGCTGCGAACCTGGATCCTCCGGTCTCAGCCTCCCAAGTACTGGGATTACAAGCATGTGCCACCACGCCCGGCTGGCCTTTGGGGTTTTAAACAACAGAGACAAGGTAGATGAAATTAAAAACCAGAAGATAGCCAGGCATGGTGGTGCACGCTTGTAATCCCAGTACTTTGGGAGGCGGAGACCAGAGGATCCGGGTTCGCGGCCAGCCTCAGGTCTCTCTCTCTGTCTCTCTTTGTCTGTCTGTCTGTCTGTCTCTCTCTCTCTATCTAGTGAGGCCCTCCGCAACTTCGTGAGACCCGGTTTCAAAATAAAGCATAAAAAAAATAGGGCCGGGGGTGTAGCGCGGAGGTAGAACGCCCCTGCGTTCAATCCCCGGAACCGCAAAAAAATAAATAAATAAAAATAAAAATAAAAAAAAAACCAGAAGAGACAAATACAGGCATAAGGACAAGCCCACTTAATTGCCCTGGCATTGGGTAATAAGCCCCTGCCCTCTCAGAGATACCCAAAGGCTCCTGCCAGAGAGAGGAGAGGAACTCGAGGTCTGGCACCTGCCGTTACTGCAAAGAGCCTGGGCATTGGGTCAAGGACTGTCCTAGCTGGAGTCCATCTGCATCTGGGATGTACCCCCTCTGTAAAGAGGAAAAACATTGGAAGTGTGATTGCCCTTGCTTCTGAAGGGAAGTGAGGTCATCTGCTCCTATCATGGCTGCCATCAAAGACTGAGGATGCCTGAGGCTCAGCAAGTCCCCCTCTAATCAGCCCTCTAACCAGCTGGACAATAGAAGAGCCTGGGTGACTGTTGACATGGCAGGTAAAGATATCAATTTTCTTTTAGATATAGGAGTTTAATCCTCTGTTGTGCTTGTCTCTCCTAGGCCTTTTCTAAAGAGACATCTATTGTAATTGGGGTTGATGGCACCCCCAAGGCCAAAAGATTTAACTTATAGATTTAGAGAGCTAATCTTTACCCGAGCCTTCTTAGTTCTCCCAGAGTGTACCACAGCTGTTAAACTACAGGGACACAAATCCTGGATTCATATGTCTAGAATTAAACCTGTGCCTCTTGAGACTTTACAGAATCAAGACTCTGAAGTCAGGAATAAGCCTTCAGATGCTACAATGCTGTTGTTGGTGGCTAATATCTCACATATTTATGCCTCTTTTCCAGAACATCAGAGGGTGATAGTTCCACAGCCAATCAGAAACCCTGGACTTCCCATATGTCCTTTAGATCAGTTAAGATGAGACTTTCAGTCCCTGGGTAGGTAGAGTCTACAGTCCCTTGTCACCTGAGAAGAAATGACAGAAGTTGGACTTTTGCCCTTTGGCAACCCCCTTAAGATTAAGGGACCAAAGTCTCAGGGGGAGAAATGATGAGGTAGAATAGAAAAGATAGAAATATTAGGCCAAAAGGAGACATTGAGAAAATAGAGATTTAAAATTTTGAAAATTCATAATCTAACTCCACTCTATAGGGTGTGTTCAGTCAGGCAGAAGCCTTAATGAGTCCACACCCTTAATCACAATGGCTCTTCTCCACACCTGAGATGGTTAATGTAAATAGGGTGGGTGAGGAGGACAAAGGTCAGACCCCACTGCCTATCTGTTGCCAGGGAAACTGAGGAATAAGAGGAAGTCCTGGCCTCTACTGTTCTACCTACCCCCTCCTATAAAAGAACTGCGAAAGCACGCGGACTTTCTCTTGCTCACTTGGATGGATGGACACATGCAGGGAGACTCGCTCTCCCCTTCTTGAGATGCCCCCCAACCTGTATCCCCACCTTTCTTAAATTAATTAAATTAAACCTTTGCCTTTTTCTGATGGCATGTGTTGAAATTCTTATTCATCACGGAAGCCAAGGACCCCTCAGAATTAGCATGTCTCCCCATGACATTTACTATTACCATTTTTTCTCCCAGTGGGGTAGGTAGAAATAGAAAGATTGGATTAGTAGCTTCTTCTCTCCAGGGATGGAATGAGCAAATGAGGCATCATTTGGAAGAACACAGAATTATTTAGTACACAATTTTATTTTTGGAAAAAAAATTACTATATTTTGGGACTCATCCTAGTGCATCTCAGCTCTAAATATAATACCTCCCGATAATTTTCCCAAACTAGAGAATGGAAATACAGAAAATGAATGTAAAGTAATGCAAAAGAGTCTGGCAAATCTATTATGAAGTGTAAATTAAATATTTCTCCCTTAAATTACAAACCTTCAGAGTTTCCATGCTTTATCAAGCCAAAATGGTATTGCTCAAAAACAGTTGTGAAATCTCTTTTTGACTATTGCTTTTTGAGATTGTATGATGATTTTTATCAGGAGGTTATATTCTTTTAAAGATTTCAAATAATTCAGAGGTAAGTTTTTTTTTACTGTTTTAATTTATTGATTATTTAACTAAATGCACTAGAGTTCAGGCAGTGTAGCTTTGGGAGAATAAAAATACCCTGCAATGTTAGCATATTTATACTTATGAAATGAATGACATAATTTCCAAAAAACAAAGTATGTAGACTATAAACTGAAGATAATTACAAAAGAAGAGTATGCAGAATTTATTTTTGGAAAAATCATAATGTGTTGTTTCATAACAAGCTTATCAAGATACGTCTTCTGAAGGATATCGGCCTCTTAAAATCTTTTGCTTCTCTGGAAGAATATTTTAGAGAGAGGCAGAGTTTTACAGGGCAATCTTATTAAATCATGCCAAAACAGTGTTCTCCAAAATATTCTGTTATTTCACATGTTTAAAAAAGCTATCTGGGTCTCATTGACAGCATATATTAAATTAATATATTATCAAGAGCTGTTCCCAAACTACCTCTATAGGGTTTGTTTGTTTGGCCTTCATGTGCAGTAGTATAATGGGCTCCCTTGAAATTGTCTCAGCCACCACCCACCCTAATGCCCTTCCACCCCTCCTAAGCCTTGGGCTGAAGAGAAGCCCCACCTAGATGTTAACTCTTAAATCTTTCTTTAGAATTCAGGTGGCCTTTTTAGCACCCTTCCTTAGTATCTAGAAGCAGGAAGTTGGAGTCCATTGCCAGCGTTCTGAGGAAGACAGGCCCTAGTCCCAGAAATACTTTGCCCAGTCTGTAGCCTCACGGCCTCCCTTCCCTCCCTATGAAAGCCCTTGCTCTCCTGAAACCCCCCAATATAAAGCTCTGAGAAGTTGTCCCCTCTAATTTCTTCAGGGCCCCTTTGAATAAACCTGATTCCTTCCACAAACTCCTGTCTCCCAAGTTTTGCTCACTTCTTGCAGCAGGAAGTCCAGATATTTAATTCTGGTAACACTGGACATTTCTCAATATTTTCTTCTAGATTGTTGCTTTCTTCCATACATTTTTGTATATCATCAGTGCTCAGCTTAATGAAAGCCTTAAAGCCACTTTAATGTAATGAGAATCTTATCTAATGCTTTTGAATGTTATGGGCATATTACAATGATAAATGGACTTGAGTTTGTTAGTTACCAGTCTCTGGACAAAAATAGAATGAAAATCAAAAAATCTGTGCTATAATGTGAATAATTATTAAACAGTAATCAGACAAACATATTAATAAGAATCACTGCACCGACCTGCAGGAAGCAAAGGTGGCAAATGGTCCAAAGATCCAATAGACAACAGCAAATTCTAGCTCCACTTCCACCAAGGAAATCAAGTCTAAGTGAAGTTATTCCAGGAAAACAAAATATTACATACGGAATTATAATTTTAGAGTTGGAATTGTCTTGTTTTCTCTATAAATAGAGAAACTCTATTAGCAGCTAGCCTGGGAATATAAAAGTTTAGGAGATCTTTTTAAATATAGCTGACCTTCATGCTACATAAGACAGATTCTTAGAAGTAGTAAATTTTGTCTATTTTGACAAAGTTAAATTTTTCCAATTTGTGCTGAGCAAGTGAAAGGAAAGTTGGAACTTGATAAAATGGTTAGTTATCTTCAGAAGAAAGCCAATGAGTTAGAAATGACAATTTTTCCAGATTATGTCTCTGATTATAAACCTTAAAGATTTCTTTTATGCTGAGTTAAAATCCACTCTTCCCTTCTCTTCCCAGTAACTTATTTCTATTAACTTCATTTTTAACTGCTGCTACATGTAAAACGTCTTTACTTCACTGACTTCAACATGAAATAGTAATCTTCCTCAAATTAAATGTTCTCTAGTCTTTCCATGAAAGCTAACATAACAAGTTTTTGTTTGTTTTAATACCAATATTTCTCACAGAAGATACTACAGTCTCAGCCCATTACTCAGTTCGAAAGTTGCTTGCATTTTTCAGATAGAGTTATAGGAATGGCCCCCCATTTTAGAATACATTTTATGTATTAGTTTTTTTTTCAGTTGCTAGACCAAAATACCCAAGGCTGGTTACTTTATTTTAAAAAAATAGAGATTTATTTATTTTACAGATTTAGACGCCAAAAGTCCTAACAGCATAGCATTGGCTATGATGAGGGCTACCTTGACTAGATCACCTCTATATGGCATCATGATAGAATACATGTGTGAGAGGGAGCGATCACATGGCAATATGGGAAGCCAGAATGAGACACAAGAGACTCACTGTGGCCCCACTCAACCTATATGTTATCCCTTTTTTGGGTATACCCCCAATGATTGAAATCCCTCCCACAATATCCTGACTTTTACAGGTTCCCAATCCTCTTCAACATTACCACATTGAGAAGTGGATTTCCAACACAGAAACACTTGGGGACACACTTAAACCATATGCAAACCATGACGTCATCCATAAAATTTGGAATTCAACTATTTTTATTATTAGTGATGATCACCAAATATTCCTGACTTTCAACCTTTTGGTACATAATAGAAAAATATTTGTGAACATGTGATTTTCTTTTGCCAACAAAATTTAGGTTGATGTGGCATATGTATCTTCTGAGTAGAATCTTAAAGTCAGTATTTGCTGAGTTCTCTTCCCCTTCATGAACTCTGGAAAGGAAACACCTGGATGATCCCTCTTTAGTCTTAGCCCCTTACACTAAATAGATACCCTGCTCATCCCAATAGAGACAAAAATTTTAAGGAAATTTTTTTTTACTGAGGAACAATTAATTATCTGTGTTTCTATTTGTCTTGTGACTCTGTTGGTCCTAGAACAGCCACCCTTTCAGAGATTTTGTATAACAAACTTTCTTAGGTAATATTGTCACAGGAATCACAATAATTCCATGGCAAGTCCTGAGGAGTTCCCAGGTTTGGGGAAGGGAAACTCACCTCAGGACCATGGGGTCCTTGGTTTCCATGGGAAAAAAGAATTTCAGCACATGCCAGTCAAAGAGAAAGATAAAGGTGTATTTAGGAAAGTGGGTGATTCATGTTCAAGGGAGAACACAGGCCACCCCAAGAGTGAGAGAGATGTTTGGGGTTTTACAATTCTTATTTTATAGGAGACCCTGGGAGGAGGTGGGTAGGGGCACACAGCAGGGGTGAAGATCTGGACTTCCTCAGAATCCTCAGGTTCCTGACATCGATCAGTGGGTGATGGCTGGGTGGCCCCTGAGCTTGACCTTCCTTATGGATCCTTTCTTTACCACCTACCTCGGGAATCTCAGAGGGGAGATGGGCCATTATGATTAAAGGTGTGGGCCTAAGAAAGAACAGACCCTATAGGATGAACATAAGGATTATGAAGTTTCTAGATTTTAAAGCTATAGTTTCCCTTTCCTTCCCAGTGTGTCTCTTTTCTACCTATTATTTTTTATTTCTCCTATCCTACCTCAATATAGTGTTTCCCTTCAGGACAAAAGACAAACTTTTGTCTTGAGCAGGAAAATAACTTTAATGTTTCTCTTCAGGGCAATGGTTAGACAGGTTGGTTTGCAGCCCCTCCACCACCTTTATTTGGGCTTTTTAAGCTCAGATGTTATCAAGTGTTGCACAGACCCATTGTGAATGTTGCATACGTGTGAGACATTTGCCAGCATCTTCCAGAGATTTTTCAGGGAAAAGAGAGCTAGTGTAAGCATGTAGCTCATGCTCCCTGCTTTACATTGAGTCATATCTTTTGTCCCTGACCTAGGGATCTTTCATCTTTTGCCAGGAATCTTGTATCTTCTGCAAGCATTTTAAAACTAGACTACCCTTTTAGTAAAATAAAATAAATGAAATCTCAGGCCCCTCATAGTTTTTTAATTTTTTGTCTTATTTTAAGAAGCAGCAATTTGGAAAAGAATAATTGTTACTGTAAAATAACCTAGTGTTCTGAATAATATACTAACCACCTGTATTTTCTTTAGTCTTTATTTCTGTTCATGTTGATAACATGAAATTGGGCTTTGTTGTCAGTAGCACCTAAGAACAGGTGAGAGAGAGAATGAGGAAAATTTCAAACAGCAAGAAATGCACAATGGTCTTCTTAACTAAAAATGTCAAGAAGGATGTCCCAGGATGTATTATAACTTGGAATTTGAGTGAGAGCAGATAGTTTACACTATTAATTATATATTGTGAAGTCCATTATGTCTTACTATTAGCTTAAGTTTTATAATTTAAGGAATAAAGGACAATGGTGTCTTCCTGGGCAAAACAGAGAATTAGAAAATGCTTGAGCTGGAGGTACATTACAGATAGAATAACTCTATAAAGGTCAGAAAATATAATCTCAAAAATGGGGAGACAGTTTATGGTTCATTACAGTATTTGGGTAGTTAGTCAATCAAAAGTTGCTAGCCAAGTCACCCAGACACTAGTCATAGTGCATATCTCATAACATGACTGCCTTTATTTCTTCCTATAGTTTCTTCATTCACTCATTTAAAGAGTGTTCTCTTACTGAGTAACACCTATGTGCCAAATACTGTGCTAGGCATGGGAAATAAACATAATTCCGTTGTTAAGAAACTTTTATCACTGGTCTATAAGCTGGAGGCATGTTTCTATAAATGGGAGTCAAGAACCTTTACAAATGTAGCTTGTAACTGATTATACCAGAAGCTAATTGTTAAGGTAATACCTTGTTGGAGGTTGATTGTGTCATCTTATTCTCTTTGATGTAAACTCATATTATTGTTAAAATGGGGACAATAACCAGGTGGTGTGGTGGTACATGCCTGCAATTCCAGTACTTGGGAGGCTGACAGAGGACGAGGGAATGTTCAAAGCCACTATGAGACTGTCTTGAAATAAGAAGTAAAAAACTTCTGGGGTTGTAACTCAGAGATAGAATGCTCCTGGCTTCAATCCCCAGTACCACAAAAAAAAAAAAAAGAACATGATGCTATTTAGAATTCACTTGGCTTAATAAAGTAATTTATAATGTATAGTGCTTGAAATTAAAATATAAAATATTTCCCATGTCACATATTGATCTATTTAAAAATAATTCTAAAATGTATAAAACATGGTAGAAAAATGAGAATGATAATAAATGTAATTAAATCTGAAAATGAATGAGCATAGCTATCTATGCTGTAGAGGTAAGAAGAGGTTATCTTATCTCTTGAAATCTCATTCTTTTCATCAGTAAATGGAGATATTTGATCAACATGTGAAGATTGAATGAGATAATATATAATAGTTGGCATAATCTTCCATAATTTATTTTACTTGACATTCACAACAAAATCTGTGAAGTTTAAATAATAAGTATGAGGATACAAAATATGTAAAATAAAGTTATTGAGGATTATAAATTTTCTATAGAACATATGTCTAAACATAACTATGACACAAAATAGAAAAAAAATCATAATTTAAAAAGGCCCAGAAGTCCAGATAAGGGTGGGATATCTGATTTGGCCACAAAGATTCTTAAGGCAGAGGATGGGTACTACCAACCTACACCCAAGGAACATTAGGAAATATGCAGTGTTCATTGTTTGTTTACACTACCTGGAAGTCAGGTGTGCTTATGTTCTGCATGGCCAGAGAAGAAACAAAGGAATGCAAGTATTAGCTGATAATACCACGACTGTTTTGTAAAACAATAGAAACTTGAAATTTTAAGCTCCAACTCAGTTTGTGTTAGTGTGCTAAATAAAATTATGGATGTAAGTCATGTAGGGCTCTCTTAGGCCAACCAGGTATAGGAGCATAGGTTTGAAAGGCTTCCAAAAAATGTGTGGCTTATGCTGCCTGCAATGGCAAATAAAAGAGATTCGATATCAGCCACTGATATGACACTCCACCTGTACAGAGAGTAGCACACTACAGAGGTCAATTCTGAAGTGAAGACATAAGATGCTTCTTAGGAATCCTATAAATTGATGAGAAAATGGGAAAATATTCATATTTATATCTCTATGTGTGTAAATATTAGAAACAGGTAAATGAGTCTACCTTTTTAGTTCATAAACACGGTGATGTTGAAATATCACCAGGTATACTGGAGTTGTGTGTATTAGAATTACCTAGGGAAGATTGCTTAGAAGAGATGAAGCTTGAGTGCAGACACCGAGGACATCTTCAGAGACGGCAGCATGAGTTTGATGATGGTAATTTCATTGATTCCTTAGCAGTACCCTTGCCAATGTTCAAGCTAGGTGGACAGAGAGCACTGTGTTTATTTTGTATCCTTCCTGATTTCTTAAAAGATGCAGGAAAAGGGAAAAGCAGAAAGTTTTTTCCCTTAAAGTTCCTATTAGGTACTTATGATTAAAGTCAGTATTCATTGAAATAAAAAACAGGTAAAATTGTTGATGAGAAAGGGCAAATCTGTGAATCTACCCAGCTGTCTTATCCTTCAGGGATGAAAGACCAAAGGAGTCAATGTGATTCTGACAACGAATTTACCACTAATGTAAATACTAATCTTTTTTGTCCCTAGAGACTATTTCTCTTGTAGGTATTATCACAGAAAAAGGGCTTTAATTCAGACATGTCTAATTACACTGTAGGTTAATTCTATTAACCAGAAAATCTCCAAAGGACTTTAACATTTCTGATTATTAAATAAGTTTAAGTGGTCTAACCAAATTGCTAATGATTGCCTTTCATTGCAAAGTAAGAACCATTTGATAAATTTGTTCTTCCTTGTGGAACACTGGGACAATGACTTGATTTGGAGGGCAACCCTAATTTATTGCAATTACACTTAATGCATGATAACGATGGTGGTATTATATATAGTATGTATTTTTCTTTGTTTGATTTCTTGGCTGTTATCATCCACATGTATAGGTACAAAGAGCCCACTATTAGTAATAAAACAAATAATGTTTAAATAAGTGGGCTCCCTAATTCTTAAATGCAGGAAAGGTTTATTTCCAGTGTTGATGGAGTCACAAGAGTTTCCTTTCAGAGAAGGCATCCTACTAGAATAGACAAATACCGGATTTTCATACATAGTGTGAGATTCTCTGAGTGATTTTTCCATTTAAAAGTGTAGGCATTGGTCTAGACAGATTGGAACAATTAGAATGGTTAGGAGTCATTAAAGCTGTTTGGTTTAGCTATGCCTGAGCATTTAATGAACCCTTACTTATATTTAGGAGAAAGTTATAACCAATTCTTATCCCTTGTCTCACATCACTAAAAATTTTCCATTCATTGTTTAGTTCAGTGTTTGTCATTTAGTATTGAATAAAAATTCAGCACAGTGTAAATCACTAGGGATAAAAATACAAATAAAAATGGTATCTTAACTCAAAGAATGTGCAATTTTTAAAATTAGACTATTTTGACATAGGATCCCAGAAAATATTTAACTTGCCACACTGAGTTTGACTTGCAACTGGAGCTTAACCTCCATTCATTGAAGCAAATCAATTCAATACAAGGAAGAGTTAGACATACTCATTGTATAGGATTATCTGATGATGCTATGTGAAAGACAAATTGGACAAAAGATGCAAAGATTTCATATAAAGCTGTGACTTTGAACTGTATGTACAAGAAGAGGGCTGTAGAAGCAGTATTCAGCTGCAAATAGGAAGTAGAATATTCAGGATTAAGTGGTCAAGTGGTGAGTTTAACAAAAGAGAAATAGGATGTGGCATATAGTATAAGCAGGTAATTGCAGAGGAACTGCAAAGGAATCTATAATTCATGGATGCTGCATTAAAAAGAAGGAATGCAAAAATAAGAGAGAAGTAAGGAAAGGATATTCTATTGAAGAAATATGGAATTTTTTAGAACTACTTAAATAATTTTACTAAGAAGCATGGCCTAGCCACTAATTAGCCATATCTCCCTAAAACAGCTATCTTACAAAAATGACAATAGGTAAAATGTAGAGAATATAGTGAATATGTTAGCTGGGAGTGATAGCACATGCCTGTAATCCCAGTACTTAGGAGACTGAGACAGGAGGATCACAGGTTTGAGGCCAGTTTTAGCAACTTAGTGATACCTTGTTCAAAATGTAGAATGCTTCTGGGTTCGATCCCCAGTACAAAAAAAAAAAAAAAAGAAGAATCTAGTATCTAGTGAATGTGAAATCTTAATCCTGTATCTCATTTCTCCATGCCATTTCTTTCCCTCCTCATTTCCTATTTGCAATGTCAAGATAGATGTGAGAGTAATGGTCTGCAGCTTTGCTCAATACTCAGAAATAGAGAAATGATTAGGAAAAAAATAAAGCATAGAAGCACACATGTAGTATCTCACATTGTCAAATTGTGAAAAGAAAAAGCAAGAGATTTTTCTTAGGACCTCTAATGCCACTACAAGTTTTAAACAATGGTCAAATGTACTGAAAAATAACTGAGAAGTGAAAATTCAAGTATTCAATTAGAGTGTGAGAAAGAAAATTTAGGTGATGAAAAGGAAAGGATAAAATAAAGGTGAAGAGGTATACACAAATAGACTCATGTTTGGGAGATTATTCATATCATTGCTTCAGGATCGATGATAATTTGTTTGTGACAGCCATTAGTTGTCATATATTAAGTCTCTTTATGCATCAGGTATGATGTCTTACATATATCATCTTCTGGAATCCTTTTGACAGCCTATTAATTCAGTTTCCATGCATTCTGTCTGTCCTTTGTCACTAACATCAGATGCAGTGAGTCTACTTTCTCCTTTATGTTATTTTTTTATGCAAGAGTAACAGTCACAATAATTATCATTTAAACAAAAGGATATATGTGTGGGGGGTACTGACAATTGAACTACTAAGCTACATCCACAGCCCTTTTTATTTGTTTATTTATTTGGAACAGGGTTTCACTAAGTTACCACACGCTGTCCTTGAACCTGTGATCTTCCTGTCTCAACTCCCCAAGTACTGAGATTACCGGCATGTACCACGGCATACAGCTTAATAAGAGTACATTTTTTACTTTCACTTCAAAGGTGCTCATTACAAACAAATGTATACATTTAAGAAGAGTAAGTTTTCAACTTGTAGCTGTGTCAGTATATTGCGAGTGTCTCCTCACCTCCAACTCATACTTCCACGGTCATTGACAATCCAGTATCTCCTCTCTGATAGGCAGTCAGGAAAGAACACTCCCAGGCTACTATTCCTAATTCCAATGTCACAATCCTGGAGAGATAGAAGATCATCACTCCAAATGGTCCTAACCTTTGCTAATTGACTCACAAAATATGTGATGTCAGTATTTATAGAAGTGTTACTATGACTGTGGTCAAGTCGGTTTTTGACTCAGCCTTGGGCAGCAAGAAAATATCTAAAATTGGCTGCTGCCAACCACCTTTAGTTGGCATCATAGAGGGGGCAAAGGGAGGCAGAGAATTTAAATTGTTAGTGTCATTCAAACAATCTATGAGATATGAGACATAGACATGTGTCTCAGTCAAAAACTTCACTGCTGAAATCTAAAATAACTGACCACATAACTTAGAGGAAGGAAGATTTATTTGCTCACAGGTTTTGGCAATTTCAAGGTTCAGTGCATATGAGGCCGGGGTATGTGGAGCTCAGGGAATGGTGGCAAAAAGCAGAGAGAGGGAGAGAGTAAGGCTCTCCTCTCACATCATGGAGGCCAGAAGCAAGATAGCAAGCAAGCAAGGAGATTCAAAGACAAAAGCACTGTCCCCAAGACCACACTCCCAGGGACCCGCCTTCTCTAGCCACACCCCACCTGCCTAGGTCTCCATCCAGTAAAACCATTACAGTGAATGTATCCACTGATGAGATTACAACCCTCATGACTTAATTGCATCAACTCTGAAGATTAATACATGAGCTCTTCAGGGGACATTCTATATCTAACCATAATAGCATGGTATATGTGTATGCAAGGAGACATGTGAATGTCTACTGACTTTGAGGCATGCCTCATGGACCATTACAGTGGCAAGTAGTAAAGGGGGAGAGGGGGGAAATAAGCTCCCTTTGCTCTCCTTGGCCCCATCTCTCGCTGCCATTCTTTCTTTTCCAGGTCTGTCAATATTCACCTTCACAGCCCCCAATACTTTCCTTGCTTATTTCATTTTATGCAACCTATTTAGCTTCCAATTGACTACATTGCCTTGTAAATCTATTTATCTATTTATCTGTCATCTATCTGTCTACTTTTCACCTAATCTCTATGTTTCTACCATGTGTCTTTTCTATGTAGTTAAACATATTACAATTAAGGTTTGGATTAAATATTAACTTAAATAGTAAATATTGGAAGGAGAGGTACAGTTGGGAGGAAGAGTTTTATTTCCCACTTTCTATTGTCATTAATATATGTTATAGAAAAACAGGTTCTTTGGACTCCAGACAAAGGAGGAGAAACCCTAGTGGAATGATGGAGGGGGTCTAAGGCAGGCTGGTGGTTGGGGGAGGGAGACTTGGTGAAGGAAACACTTCAATTGACACTATGTCTATGTGCATATATAAAATTAACAATTCCAATTCCAATTTCAATGTAATGTGTGGGGGAAAGGAAGGGAGTAGAGTGGAAGTGGGGGGGGAGCTCATCAAGTGCTGTGTGCATGTATATCTCTATCATTCTGAACTTTATTATGATGTATGATTACAATGCACCAATTTAAAAAAAAACAGATCCTCAAAGGCATTTATTCTACATTAGAAACAGGAGGAAAATAGAATAGCTGGGCATTGTGGTACACGCCTGTAATCACAGGACTTGGGAGGCTGAACCTTGAATCAGGTTCAAGAACAGCCTGAGCAATGTAGTGAGACTTTCAGAAACCTAGCAAGATTCTTTTTTTTTTTTTTTTGGCGGTACTGGGGATTGAACCCAGCAGCATTCTACCTCCAAGCTACACCCCCAGCCCTATTTTATTATTCTTTTATTTTGAAACAGGGTCTCACTGAGTTGTGGAGAGCCTCACTAAGCAGCCGAGGCTGGCCACAACATATGATCCTCCTGTCTCAGTCTCCCAAGTACTGGGATTACAAGTGTGTGCCACCATGCCCAGCCACAAGATCCTATTTCAAAACAAAAATTAAAAGGGCTGGGGGTGTATTTTAGAGGTAGAATTCACCTGGGTTCAATCCCCAGTACCAGAAACAAACAAATAAGATAAACAAGAAACAGGAGGAAATAATAATGGGATTTTTGATAGGCAGGAAAATAGAAAAAAAAACTGTTCTGAAACATAAGCTAGTAGAAGCAGAAAGGGAAGAAAATAGGCCAAATTCTGGACAAAAGCCAAATATCCAGAGTATAAGTAGAATCAAGAGGATTCACAGAAGATACATCTATATGAGCCCAAACCAAGTAACTTCATATTTCTGGAAATTCCCATCTTTACATCATATTTTGTCTCTTTGGTTCAATTTTTAAGTAACCATCCCATTGTATGCACCCACCAGACCTGACTTCTCCTAACTCCCAGGCTATTAGGGATCATGCCCAAGATTTCAAGAACTATTTGCTGTCACTCAGGACCAAAGGGCTTCTAACCATTTATTTGCCCAATTTCCAGACTAGTGAAAAAGAAGAAGAAGAAGAAGAAGAAGAAGAAGAAGAAGAAGAAGAAGAAGAAGCAGCTCTATTTCTAATTACTGCATCCAGATTTGGGGCAGATGCAGTTCTCATGAATCAATGCTTATCATGGTGACCAGAATCTTTAGCAATACAAGTATATTTGGTGTAGGCATCTACCCAGAGGATTTGATGTTAAAAGTAACTGTATTTGAAAATTTAATTAAAATATCTTTTTTTTTTACTCCCTCAATCAGCTTCCTCCTTTCTGTCACTTGTGACCATTGCATCAGTTTCCATCTATGTCCCAGTAATCCTTCTCTCACCACCACCATTTCATCTAAATGGTAGTGCAAAGCATTGGTTTAAGCTCTCAACCTTTTTATCCAAATACTTACTTAATGTTGTACTTGGATATTTCAAAGGAAACTGAACTTTGCACATGGGCAGAATCAAACCCACAAATCTCTCCTCAAACTTTTTGCTTTCCAGTATCCTCTAATTTGGTAGATGATTCCAAACAGGCAGAACTGAAATGTAGAAATTTTTTTTTTTTTGGTACCGGGAATTGAACCAAGGGGTATTCTACCTCCGAGCTACACCTCCAGCCCTATTTTTTATTCTTTATTTTGAAACAGGGTCTCACTAAGTTGCAGAGGCCTCAGTAAGTAGCTGAGGCTGGCCGCAAACCTGGATCCTCCAGTCTCAGCCTCCCAAGTACTGGGATTACAAGCGTGCACCACCACGCCCGGCTGAAATGTAGAAATTTTTGAAACTTCATCTCAGGGTTTACTACTGTTTAACTTTTACTAGCTAGGATATAGCACTTAACAAATGTGAGACCTATTTTGAAATTAATTACATAGGTTAACATAGCTAGTTCTTGTAATAATAAAAAGTAAGTACTATTTTTAACTTTTCCAAATAGAAAGATGGAACACAGATCAAATAATTTGCCCAAGATCCCAAAGGTAGTAAGTGATAGAACCACGACACAAACGAGTGAAGTCTGGCTCCAGCCCCCGTGTTCTTGTCCACTACACTCTACTGACTCTCCTGCCAGCAGCTGAGTTCACCATGTACCAGGCACTGCACTAAGAGCTTGACAGATATTATTTTCTTCAGAACTTAATTTCAACCTAATAGGTATTATGGTTATTCTTGCTTTACTGATGAGGGCATCAAGATACACAGTTTCCTATCTTAGAGTTGAAGACTTCAAGGTACAACCTTCACAACAGTCCTTAACTAGTTTACATGGTGCCACAAATCAAAATCTGTCATTTGCTTTCCATATCCCACATTTTGTTTTGTTTTGTTTTTTGTGGTATTAGTGACTGAACCAAGGGGCATTCTACCTCGGAGCTACACCCCCGGCCCTTTTTATTTTTATCTTTTCAAACAGGGTCTCACTAGGTTTCTAAAAGTCTCACTACATTGCTGAGGATGGTCTCCAAACTGTGACCCTCCTGTCTCAGCCTCCCAAGGACTGCGTTTATAGGCATTCACCACCATGGCCTGCACATCCTACATTCTTAACAGCCAGTGGCCTTGGCATTTAATGGCCTTGCATTTTTATAGCCCTTACTAGAAAAATACAAATAGCCCACTTCTTGAGCAGAAGAAAATGACCTTTTGAAGAATAGAAAAGTATTTGTATGTATAAGCAAAAGTTCTGTCTTTTTAATTTATTATTATGGAAAATAAATCTAAATTAAACCTGGATTTCTCTCACCCTATGCTCTAAATTTGCCTGATGTCTGAGTATTTATAATCTTGTACACACTTGGCTTTATTCCGAAAAACTGGGTTTTCTATTGATGGGCCTAAATAAAGTCATAAATGAAATTATTTTAGCTCTATTTCCTTAAATTTGTAGTATTATTTTATTTCCAACAATCCGACTTTTATCTTTGAGGAATTTGACTGTTGTGGCATCAAATATTTATCTAAATTTTGGAACAGAAACTGAGACTTTTAGGTTTTTCCTCTATTTTGTTCTTTCAGTGGAATAGAAAGCTGTAAATCTCCTCTGCATTCTAAACATTGAAAAGTAAATTACAGTGCATATATCACTTTGGAAGCACATTTTATTTGAGTAATAATCATTCCCTTTTGACAACATATGCCATATATTTTTTTCAAACATCTCATTAAAAGGCTAGGTATATAATAGACATCATCAAAAAAATTTTCCATCCATGTTTTATTTTCATGAATAGAGATCAAGAAATGCACATGTTTACATTTTCTTTATATGAATGCTTTCATAATGAAATGTATTGCTTTGTTACCTCAAAAATGCAGATGCTTCATTTTGGGGAATGGTATTATTATGATTATTATGATTATTTATTGTGGTACTGGTCTCAGTTACTTCAAACCTGTGATATCCTTCTGTCTCAGCCTTCCAATTAATGTTTAATATCTACATGAATCCCTTACAGTAGAGTTAAAATACAGACCATTTAAAGCATCAGTGTTAGTTTTACTTTGATAATCATAGTGATGTTTGAGTGTTCTAAGATAGCTTCTCTGGATTTTAAAAATGTCAAAAATCAACTCATGGTCCTAACAAGAATATTTGCTCACTTGCAGAATTTAATGAAAAGGTGGCTGGAATGCTACACTATAGTGATGATCAGTTTTGTTTTGAAAAGAATGCCTAAAAGCAAGAGCAGTTAAGGTGATAATGTTCAAAATCCAAATGAACTTATTTGGTATTTAATTAGCTGCCTCAGATGCAAAGACTGCCACTGTGAGACCACATTAAAGGAGTTAGCCTTACTCTCCCTGGCGCTATTAACAATGTGGGATTCTGCCCCAGCTGTTTGAGTGGGGAGAGAGAAAACAAAGGCTCCAGAGCCTTCCTGGAAAAGGGCAAAGGAATAATAAGGGCTTTCTCTCCCCTCTAATTCATTTACTTATTTATTTTACTGTTTACACACACGCCTCCTTTCAAGAGGCTCCCTTGTAATTAGTATAATATAAAGGCAGGAGGGGTTTGGTTCTCAAACTCTCAACAAGGTTAGATGACAGCGTATGACAGGCTCAGGATTGTCTGCCCTGGAGAAAGTCCAGAGGACAATAAAGGAAGATGGGCAGCTGGTGAGCTCACAGTCACTGAGAAGAAAATTGATGCCATTAAAAAATTCTAACATTTATATAATTCCTTTCCTTCCTTTCATCCTTGGAGTGCTTTGCAAGCATTAAACTAATTAAGTGAAAGCAATTTGTGGGTTAAGGCATCTTCATAAACAACTGCCTGTCACTGGCAAGAAAGATGTGTCCTTGTTTGTTTGTTTATTATTTCATTACTAGAGTGATGGGCAGCTTTTTAATTTTAATAGAATTATCCAAGACACCAAGGCCATAGGAATGGAAGCGATATTTTCTTATGCTATAAAATGACCCCAATCCACCCCAGCACCGTGCCCCCACATGACTTCATTTATTTGATATGTGCTACTGGGAGAGGGTTAACTGAAGAAACTTGAGTTCTTTACAAAATAAAAATCCTCCCTACTTTATCTCTTTTTATTGTCAATATTTTGTGAAATAATCACAATAAACTTGGATTCTTTAGGCAGTCTACCCATTTTATAAGTATGTTTAAAAGAAATCCAAAGCTTCCAACCTTTCTTTATAAAATGCTATAAAAGTTAATAGGAAATGTGAAGTGTTTCATAAGGAAGCCTTACATGCACATACAAAACTTTTCAAGACCTTAAATATCTTTTTAAAAAATACAAGATCACAGTGCCAAAAGGTGAACAGTTTTGTCAAGGTTTCAAGATTAAAATTTGTATACCATTGCCTAACCAGAAATGGATCGGGGCAAAAAAAGAATAAATAATAAGTATGCTTTTAATTTACCCTCTGAAAAATCCCTTCAAGAGAAAAAAGCATTTTATGAATAAATTTTAAAAGATTAAGATTTTGTCCATGTAAAATTTTCAAATGATCAAAGAAACTGCCCTGCCAATTTGTACTGAAAAAGAAAGTAAAATGCTTCAGGCATAAACCATGAGCTGATATTGGAAAAAAACTGAATTAACAGTTAATTAATAGCTGGAATATCTTCAGACATATCTACTTGATTTTAGGTAGATAGGTAATAAAATGACATTATTAAACCACTCGGTTATACTAGGAGTTACGAAATTATTCAAAAAGTTATAGAAACCTAGAGTAGAATTTTAGATCTGAAGGAGCAAAAGTATACAATTTAGTTATGAAATAAATGAAAAAATTTTTGAAAATTTAGGTAATAGCAAAGACAAATACAAACTTTGGAATGGAAGTTAGAATACAGTTCTGTCAGGTGATCTTTCCACCCCACCAGGCTGCTCTGTACCTAAGTTAAGAAGTCTACAAAACAGGCACTATTCCAGCATAATTCACAAGGATGGTATGGAAATATTTTTATATGAGAAGATCCATCCAGCTTCTTCTACCCTAAGTTGCTTGAGTTGTAAAAGGGGGCATTGTTTGTCAGCACAGAATTTGTGTTTGAAATGTGCTGATAATTTATTAGTGCTATAGTTTTGTTTGGCCATGACTTGCTTAGCCTATGCAGAATACCTTTCTGTTACTAATGAATCAGGAGTTCTTAACTTATTGTGTGCTATTGAGTTGTTGGCAATCTAGTGAAAGCTGTGGAACTTCAAATGTCTGTCTAAATAATTTATTTAAATGCTCAAACTAAATTATGTATGACCACAAAGGAAACAATCTAGGTTGAAATGCAGTTATCAGCTTATTTTTACATTGGAGTTTGTATTATAGGTGTATATATGTTCCTTTAATAACTTGTTATAGTGTAGGTATAACAGGTATTAACTCAGTGGTAGAGCTGTTGTTTTGCATGTGTGAAATCCTGTGTTTAACCTCAACATTAAAAATCTTTTTAATTACATTAATTTTCTAAGTAGTAATAGTACAAATGATATATTTAGCTGTCTACAACAAAGTATAATGAATAGGAAAATATCAATTTCTAAATTAAATTTCTTTCTTTTATTTTCAGTGCTAGGGATAGAACCCAAGGCCTTGTACATGCTAAGTAAGTGTTCTATCTCTGAGCTACATCCCCATCTATCTATGATTTCTATTGGTAACAAAGTTATAGGCACTGCTATGTATTATGATTTTGTCTAATTGAAACAAATGATAATTTTAATTTTATTATGATTTTTCCTAATTGAAACAAATGATGATTTTAATTAGAGATTGCTGAAAAGAAAGATGTAATTTTTTCTATCTGAAATCACAAACTCTTTAAAATCTAACCTCACAGATCACAAGGTTATCACAGGTTCAAAACCTCAATTTTTGGTGGTTTATGTTTCAGAGAACCCTATTTCTTCCATTTAATTCTCTCATCTCAGAGCCTAGTCTCTCTCCTTGTGATCCAAGACTGGTGAAGATTTCGGATCTGCCACATTCATATTCTAGTGTAGTTCCAGGTGTTATGGTTGGGTCTGGACTGTCCCCCAAAGTCTCATGTATTCAGTGGTGAGGCTTTGGGGAAGTGACTGGATCACGTGGGTTATGACTGCACCTGTAGATTAACCCATCGATGGCTTAATGGACTAGTAAGCAGTGGGACCTACTTGGAAGAAATAGGTCACTGAAGATGTGCCCTGAAAAGGCTTATCTTCTCTTCAGCCCCTTTCCGTCTCTCTCTCTCTCTCTCTCTCTCTCTCTCTCTCTCTCTTTCTCTCTCTCTCTCTCTCTCTCTGCTTCCTGACTGCCATGAGCTGAGCAGATCTCCTCCACCATGCCCTTCCTCCATGACCTTCTGCCTCACCTCAGGACCACAGCCCTAGACTCAACTGACCTTGAGCTGAAACTGTGAGCCAAAATAAATGTTTCCTCCTCTAAGTTGTTTTTCCACTGGTATTTGTCACAGGACACAAAGCTGACTAGCACACTGGGCAATCACTGAACATAATATCTTTGAACAATTGATCTTGTTTCACAACATTGCAGCAATTTGCTGCCAGCCTCGTTAATATCTCAAGTTGCCGGAGACACTTTTGTGCTTTTATAGAAATAGCAGCATTGCCAACTCAAGCTCTTTTGAAATACAACAGCATGATAATGACAGCAGCCACTAACACTGCTAAGCTGTAACGAGTTATAATGCTAAATCAGAGCTGTCTGAATATCTTAAACTCAATATGAATCTTTGCATGTGGGCTTGTTATGATCTATGTTTCCTAACCCTGGCAGAGAGGACTAAAGCAACTACAGAGCCAGGCTCCACACCGGGCAAATAGATCTCAAAGCATCACACGCTCATTCCAGGGAACACAGGTTGCTGGTTACATTTGAATTTAAAGGATCTCCTTGCCCTGATCCCCTCCACTGACTTCCTTATCCGTGTGTTTGTTATCTTTAATACAGACTTTTATGATGTTTTAACTATTGTGGTTTATTATTGTTACCACATTTTAATTGTGTATTCGATGCCCCCCAGCACCTTGATCAGCAGAGTATAATAAAATAAAATTATCTCGACACATAAAGACTGCAGGTGGTGTTTAAATTTGTTTTTCTTGGCTCTACATGAAATCATAGAGGTATTTAATTTATTTCCTTCTCTTTTGCTCACTTTCTTTTTCCCCTATGACACTCAATCCAGAAAACACCTGCAATTAACTCATGTTTTTCAAGAAACTTCTGTCTTTCTACCTCAAATATATTTTTTGAGGAGAATATAATTTGCATTGATCTTCTTCAAATATGCATGAAAGGTTTTGGCCAGATTTGTTTCTCAACGAGTTTCTGCCTTCTCTAGAGATAAAAATATCTTTCATAAAATAGACATTATATAATTATATTAACAATGTCACTTTTAAATACCTTACAAATGATAATATATGTGTATATACAGCAGGTAGTCTCAACAGTAACCATGGAAACAAGTAGAATCCAGCATGGATTTCACGATTTGCATTGCCTACCCTGTGCTAAGTGCTGTGGATCTAGAGATTAAAACCAGCAACCATCACCCGAGTTACATTCTCACTTAGGAAACTAAAATAATCAAAATTACTAAACCTGGTGTCCATTGTATGTAAGGATAGTGCATGCATTATTTGTTTTATTATGTTTTCTCAACCATCCTGGAAATGCCATTATATTCCACCATTTTACAGATGAGAGAAATGGGTGTTAGAGTGGTTAAATAATTTATCTGAGATCATGCACTAGTAAGTGGTAGAGCCCAAATTCAAACTCTTAAAGCCACGTTCCCTCTGCTATTCCAAATATGCCTTACAGAGGTCAGGCGAGGCCTTCACCATGTTAGAGTGTAGTAGTTTATAATGTGGTGGGAAGAGATTGGGAACACTTGACTTTAACTAGCACATCCTCTTCACATGGTACTGACTGCTTTGGGGGAAGGCTTTTTTTTTTTTTTGCGGTACCGGGGATTGAACCCAGGGGCGTTCTACCTCCACGCTACACCCCCGGCCCTATTTTTTTTATACATTATTTTGAAACCGGGTCTCATGAAGTTGCGGAGGGCCTCACTAAGTAGAGAGATAGAGAGAGAGAGAAACAGGGAGAGAGATAGAGAGAGAGAGAGCTGAGGCTGGCCGCGAACCCGGATCCTCCGGTCTCCGCCTCCCAAAGTACTGGGATTACAAGCATGAGCCACCATGCCCGTCTGGAAGGCATATTTTTTTAGGGCAAGCTCTATTGGAAATCAGAAAAAATACTCCAAGAGGTATTTTATTTTCCTCTACTACTATTTGAATACAGTTTGCCTAATCAATTTCATAAGAGCTACATTCTTAAGAAAACCAAAAACAATTAGACAGCACAGAACAAGATTAGTTTGATTGAACCAGATGTACAGACATTCAAAGACCTCTGTAGCCAATGCTTTTGAGAGGAACTTTTGTGGACATGGTAGAAACATTGCCCTCCAAAGATGGTAAATTTTGTTGAAGGCACAGAATAAGGACTTTTTTGGCTAATTATTGCCTCCATGTAAGAGAAAAATTATTATCAATGAGTGTTATTAATTTATAATAGATTAGTAAGTGGCCAGACAGCCTTGTATAAAGGTGAGATAAATTGTTCTAGAGAAGGAGAGAGAAAAAGGTGATCAAAGACACCAGCACAGATGGTAAAATAGGAGGCAGATTGTGAAAAACAGGAGACCTGAAATGCTTGTTTCAAGTTGATGCTAATAATTCACTCTTCTCAATATTTAAGTGAATAGAGAAGATTTGTGAATTGTCTTCATCCATTTTCTATTGCTTTAACAAAATACCTGAGACTGAGAACTTTATAAAAGAAACAGGTTATTTTGCTTAATTTGGAAGGCTGACAGTCTAAAATGAGACATCCCTAGCTGTTTGACCTCAAGAGAGGGCCTCATGGTGGATGGCACCATGATACAGGAATGCATGCTGAAGAGAACATACATTGACATAGGAAGCCAGAGACATTAAGGGACCAAGGTCATTCTTTGTATAAGAACTCAGTCTCCTTGGAACTAACTGGGGTCCCACTGGAAGTATACCAATCCCTTCTGAGACAGCACCTTCAGTGGCCTAACCATTTCCCACTAACTCCCACTTCTTAAAGGTTCCACTAACTCAACATCATCACTGCATTGTAAACCAAGCTTCCAGCACAAGAATCTTCAGAGAAAACACTCAAATCAAGCCCATAACATAGCATGACTGAGCTCATTGTTTAGGACAAAAGTGAAAAGAACTCACTGGTTTTATAAAGACACACCTGTTTACTTACTTGAGACTCAAGCCACACTTGAGACAATTGCATAGAACATTATTTTCTACAACTTGTGTATTTCAGATACAAAATATTTTCTCTCACTTTAGGTTAGGGGATAACCTTCAGAATCACTGACAGAACCTATGTTCCACAGCTAAAAAGGAAATTGAAAATTAAAATAATATAAAGACTAACAATAATTATACTGTAATTCATATATGCTAAAGTTAGGAAATAACTAAAATTGAATGTATTTCCTATTATTTTGGCCTAAGTTCCTCATATTCACTGAGTGTGTGTTGGCATCTCAATATAGTGAAAATAAATCAGGACCCCAGTGTGTGTGTGTGTGTGTGTGTGTGTGTGTGTGTGTGTGTGTGTGTATGTGTGTGTGTGTGTGTGTGTGTGTGTTTAAGGAAAAGGTATGGAGCAAAACAAAATAATAATAATAATCAAAGGTAGGGTGACTGAGATTAAGTTCTTCATAATAAAACATCTTTCTTCCAAGGTAGACTTTCTTCAAGAGAAAAGACTGTTCTAGTCACTGAGTCTCCAATAATTAACAAAATCATTGGTATTTAGTAGATGATAAGCAAACACCAAATGCATCCAAGAACAAAAGGAGGGATGAGGGAAGGAAGGAAAAAAGTGAGAAACAAAGCAAAGAAAGAAGGCTCATTGAAGTCTTATTTATGGAACAAAATAATTCACAAGGCATACTATACACTTCTTCAAGGTAGAGTCCATCATTTTAAAGATATTCTACTTGTTGCTATAGAATCAGTGTCCCAATATGACTAGTCAGGGTTCTCTAGATAGAACCAATAGGAGATATATAGATGATAGATAGAGAAGAGGGGACTTATAAGGGGGACTGGATCACATAATTATGGAGGCTAGGATGTCCCATGACAGGCCATCTGCAAACTGGACACACTGAGATGTCCAGGCCCCAAGATCTCAGAACCAGGGAAGTCAGTGTGTAACTTTCAGTCCAACTCCAAAGGCCTGTGGACCTGGGAGATCATGGCTATAAATCCTGGAGTCTAAAGGCCAGAGAGTCTGAACTGCTGATGTTCAAAAACAAGACTGCAAGCTGGGTGTGGTGGCGCACGCTTGTAATCCCAGTACTTGGGAGGCTGAGTCCGGAGGATCCGGATTCTCGGCCAGACTCACAGCTACTTAGTGAGGCCCTCTGCAACTTAGTGAGACCCTGTTTCAAAATAAAGAATAAAAAAGAATAGGGCTGGGGGTGTAGCTCAGAGGTAGAATGCCCCTGGGTTTCATCCCCAGTACCGAAAAAGAAAACAAAAACAAAGACAAGACTGTCTCAGCTCCAGGAATGAGAGAGAGAGAGAGACAGACAGACAGAGAGAGAGGGAATGAATCACTTTCCTCTGCCTTTTTCATTCTCTCTGGGCCCCTAACCTATAGGGACAGGATCTTTCTGAAACAGTACACTGATTTCCATGTCTGTCTTCTCTGGAAACATCTTCACATATACACCCAGAAATAATAATCCAGTCAAGTTTGCTCCGAAAACTAACTCTCACCAAAGATGATAGCTATGAAGATGAATGTCTCTCTTCTTTACCTTCTCTCAGACTCTGTTAAACTGCAGCTTAATGGTAGATGAATTTAGATTAAATCCCTCTGAGATCACGTTTCCTAGAAGGCACAGTAAGGCTGTTCTTAACAGGAAAAACCAGAGGAGATAGAATTGATCTATTGCAAGTGGGGAGAGACTTGTTCTACCCCAGCTGTGGAATGAGATCCTGAAGGTCATAGTTTCCACAGATTTCAAAGGGCAGGGAGTCAGTGCTACATATGAATTAGGATCCTGATCTATCTGCTTGCATAGTATCATGTATGTCCCTTTATGTCATCCCTGCCAAATGATGTTGGTCTTTCTGTCTCATTTCCTTATATCTTCGTGAGAGAAGAGCCCACGCAATACTTAAACCCTTTGTCAACTAACCATGTTGAAAGTGGGAACTTACTAAAATTTTATCCAAATAATAGTACAAATATAATTTAGCTCAAAAATATACATTCTTTTAATTTTTTTGTTTTGTGTTTATTTTTTGTTTTTTTTTTAATCTATGCCAACAACTCTTTCAAGGTTTGTCAAGCCTGAAACTATATCTTTTTATCCTTTTTTTCCTGAATCATTCTGTACTATGTCTCTTAGTATAAGTTAAGGCTTATATTCCTGGGTTCTATACATCTTCAGAATCAGCCAAATATTTACAAGCATATCAAATGAGTTAATAATAAAAATAAAGTGTATCAAAATATCAATAATCAGAGCTGAGCCTTTTCGACAGAATATAATAATTGTCAGAAATTAGTAGCAAACTATTTGAGTTGTAGTTTAGCTTCTGTGTAAAATTCTGTTTCCTATAGACTGTGCTTTATCTCCATAATCATATTGAATGTCTAAATCAGCACAGATTGCTGGGCATGGTGGCCCACGCTTGTAATCCCAGTACTTGGGAGGCTGAGACAGGAGGATCGCAGGTTTGCGGCCAGCCTCAGCTACTTAGTGAGGCCCTCCACAACTTAGTGAGACCCTGTTTCAAAATAAAGAATAAAAAATAAAGCTGGGAGTGTAGCTCGGAAGTAGAATGCCCCAGGGTTCAATTCCCAGTACTGCAAAAAGAAAATCAGCACAAATCAAAAGAACTCATATTGATATCAAGTCCACAAACATGAGCAATTTTGACTAGCTTTGCAAAGAAAGAATAGCCACATCTTTTCTTACCAATAAAATTCCACTTATTACCACTTGGAAACATAACTTTTGAATATGAGGCACCTCTCTGTCAAATTCAAGCATTTTAAAGTTGTAAATGATACCATTGAGGGTGAAAATATTACTCCACGTGAACTATTTGCTGACTCCATGTAAACCCAAAGAAAAACATGCTTATATTGTAAACATTATAGAAGTGTAAACATGTAATTGTATATAGCACTTCTAATATTCTTGCTTATGCTTTTTAGATTGCATTAGGGAATAGGGTTTATTAAACCAGCAGGTTGAGTTGTCCACAAAATGTAATGTAATTAATTTTGTGTAGAATGTCACTTTACTGGGTACTTGCAAGAAATAATAAGAGCTCCCTCTGCTGCCAGAAAATGCATTTTGCCTTATTTTTTATTAAAATCCACCGCCCATATTCTCTGATATTTAGTCCATAATTTATATTTCTTATAACCATTACCTGATTCTGTTATTTTTTAAAATCACTTTAAATTACACTATTTCCTTTTTAAGGTAAAGCAGGTCATTAACTTTAATACTTGATTATTTTAAGCAACTTCAAATTGTCTCCATTTAAATAGCAATTGCAAATAATTCTTTGTTGTAAAACCAGAACATCAAAGAGCACAGAACTGCATTAATCTCAGGAATGTTATAATTACCTAAAATTCCAGATAAATTAATATTTCAGCACATATCTTTAGAGTCTAAAATATGAACTTTTCCTTAAATGGAGTTTATATCCTGAAGCTGATTATAATAACCTCTTTACATCCAGAGCATGCATAAATTAGCAGTTTTCCTATACTTACAGAAATTTGAAAATGTATTTTTCTAAAATTCTACAGAGACTGAAACATGTTTAAATGAATCCAATAGACCAATTGATATTCTGGAGATACCTCTGCTATTAAAAATTTATTCCAAAATATATATGCACAATAAGGAGGAACATAAAAGTAATTTTATAATGAAAATGATGGCCGGGCGTGGTGGGGCAAACTTGTAATCCCAGTACTTTGGGAGGCGGAGACCGGAGGATCCGGGTTCGCAGCCAGCCTCAGCTCTCTCTCTCTCTCTCTACCTAGTGAGGCCCTCCGCAACTTCGTGAGACCTGGTTTCAAAATAAAGTATAAAAAAATAGGGCCAGGGGTGTAGCGCGGAGGTAGAACGCCCCTGGGTTCAATCCCCGGTCCTGCAAAAAAAAAAAAAAAGAAAGAAAAAAGAAAATGATGGTGGCTGAGACTATTCACTAGTATTTTCAGTTCTTACAATTCAAATTCTGCTTCAGCTAAATTATAAACTACTTCATATCATGGATCTTTGAGATCACCAAAGTAGATAAACACCTTATAATAAATGCTAAAATTGTATTATACTTTAAAATTTTATTGATGGTTCTGTGAGCATTATCAATAAGATACTTCAACATGAACACAAATTTTGGTGATAATTCAGGAATAACCTAGAAGACAAAAATGGTTTTGAATGGTATGTGAATAATGATTCCAAAAAGCACCAGGAATCAGCACTTGCCTTGCTAGCCATGGGAAGCTACCTAGAGTTCTCTGCCTTCACAATCACATAGACATGTCCTCAGAGAGATAGCCAAAATCCTTTCATCTGTAGCAATAATGTCATGTGCACATTATATAAGATTTACCTTTAGAATAATTAGTTTCTTTTGCATTTTCCTGTGTTAAGAAAGGTGTTAAAATACAGATTTCCTCAATATTGGGTTCTATATATAGCACTCAAACTAACAGATTCAGATTTATCTTGCCCTTACAGTAAATCAAATCTAGTAACCATGAAGAGCAAATGACTAGCAAGGGGAGACCACCTAGCACTCAGCCAAGACCTCAGAAAATAAAAGTTCCATGCAAATTTCAAGTAGAAAATGTGAACTATTTGGGTGGAATAAAAGTCAGTAAAAGCATTCAAGAATAACCTCAAGAAAAGAGTTAATTTTTTTATTTTCCATACAATAAGTAAAACCAAAATTCAGTTATTGCAACTTTGGTTTTGACTGGTATTTTTATAGAGTGCCAAGCAGAAAGTTTAAAACAGTATATAAAGGTGCATAGGAAATCTGATGATAAGCAGGGAGGTTTGAGACCGATAGGTTCTGACATTTGTAGGTGTCAGAGGCTGGGAGAAAAGACAGAAAGACTAAGATTTCATATTTGAGGACATTTTGTCTAAAAATCCTGAACCTACAGAAATATTTTCATGAGGAGATTGTGTATTTTTACTTCTCTGTGTGGTAAAATGACAGATTATTCTCAGCATTAATATAACTGCATTTCAGGGAACAAGCTAAATTTCTTGAATGTGTTCAAAATGAGTAAAATAAAATTTGTTGCTATAATGTGTAAGGTATCACAAAGTAAATTAACTTTAAAAGATTCTATCCCTTTTGCAAAATTGAAACAAAATAACTGTTGAGATTTAAATGCCAACATCTTTCTAGGTGAAGAGGGAATGTGTCCAAGATTCATTCCAAACTTTTTCAAAAAAGAAAAGAAAATGGTGTTATATTTTACAGTTATTGGAAAATAACACTGGTGTTAGGTTAAGACAGCTCTCACTTTTGGCTTTCTGTTCCTTCTTCTGCTGTATTAAAACACCTGTTATTGACACATTTGGTACAACTTGGCCTTTGTTCCTATTCTTTATCTTTTCCTCCATTTCACTAAATCCTATTTTATATCTCTCTGTCTGTATTTGAGTAGCAGGTTTGAGGTAGGATAGAAGAAAAAAAGTAAATGGGTAGAAAGGAGATATAAAGGCAGAACAAGGAAAATGTAACTTTAATATGGAAGCCTGTGGCAAGGCCTGTTCCAGTTTTCTGGGGAATTTGTAAGTCTTTAATAATCACCATGAGCACTGCTGACTATCCTCAAAGGGGTATCTATTGATTAGACAACAGAGACCACACAAAGGATCCAGAAAGGCGGCCTGACACCATACTGGAAACTCAGTTACAAAATACCTTGAACTGTGAATTTTCCAACCTAGGAATAGTTAAGCAGAAAAGATATCTATTGATCAGACAGCAGAGATCACACAGGAGAGCAATCTCCTTGGGCGCTGTTAGCCATCCCACTTGTGAATAGTTCAAACAAAAGAGTAATTTTCTTGTGCATTGTCAGCCTTCCTCGAATAGTTTAAACAAGAGAGATACCTATTGAGAAAATAGTGAAGGTCCCATCAGAAGCCCAAAGATGACCCAAACACCTGAAATTATCTTGTGACTACTGGACTGATGTCATCCTCACATACCTACTCCTGCCCACACCTCATGAAAGTCACCTATAAAAGAAGAGCCTTGAACCCCCAAAAGAACCTCTCTCACATTCATAGTTTTCCCTTGAATGTGTATTTCTGACTTTCCTAAATAAATGTCTGTCTGTGATGGTGCATGCTGAAATTCTTTTCTGCCACATAAGTCAAGGACCTCACAGATCCTGAAGTGAGCACTCAAACCTTCTCCATGACATCTCCATTTTCTAAGTTATGGCCAACGTTTCAACAGACAAATATTTATTGAAATATTTGATTTATCTAATTTTATATAAGATATATAAAAGATTTGTGTTTACCTATAAAACAAGTCGTTAAGGAACCATTAAGCCTGTAATCCCAGTATTCAAGGTGCTGAGACAAGAGGATTGAAGGTTTGAGGCCAGCCTCAGCAACTTAGTGAGGCCCTATTTCAAAATAAAAAATAAAATAGGGCTAGGGATGTAGTTCAGAGATAAAACTCCCCTGGGTTCAATCCCTAGTACCACACACACACACACACACACACACACACACACACAGAAACATTAAAGTTTGTAACTGTTTTATGAATAAGGTAATAAAGAGTCTAGTGATAAAATCAATCAATTTTGAATTAATACAGTAAAATAAATTAGTGCTGAATCATGACTAAGAAACTTGGAAGATGGAAGAGATATTTGGTTTGCAGAAACAAGACACATTTGTTATTGAGCAAAGTGGGAACAACATTAAAAACACCAAGGTATATTCCAAGGCTAAATAAACACATTCTTAATTTTAGTAAAATTTATTCCAGAATACAGCAACACTATAGGAATAGAAGAAATTGATTTGCTTTAAAACTTTATATTATGAGTACAGACCTGACAAAACCATTATGAAACTAATCACCAGGTATGTCAGTTGAAAACACAACTACTTATTAAAAGATTAGAGAGTGCCTCATACCTATTGCAATGGGCAGTGTTCCCGTTAGCGCACTGCCTTCCCTGATCCGCACCCATCAGCAGTTACAGTTATTGCAAGTTATAAAGCAGAAGCAGGAGCAGCTCTCTCAAGTCAAACAATGGGAATACTCTGCTTCTCCTTCCATGGCTGATATGAGGAAACCAGCTCTCAGCCTGAGAGGCCGGACAGGATAGGGTTTGCATGCAATGATTCTGCATGTCAACCAAGGAGTTTGTCTTTGAAAGAGTCAGTCCAAAAGTAAACAAATAAACCGTTACAATCGCCTTGTTAAAAACAGAAAAGGGTTCTGTCCATTGACCTGCTGGAATGGTATTATTGCTAAATGGTCTGTCCCTTTGTTTATTAAACACCATACAAATAGAACTTCATAGTGATCTCAAAGTTATTTCCATTATTAATCTCATCTCTCAGATGAAACTGAGACTGAACAATTTCTCAGGATTACAGAGTATACAAAAGTTCAAAATGTTTTCTCTAATTCTGAAAGTTTTGTTGTCCTTCCTCTGTCCCCAATTTTTGTATTGTATCTTATTATATTATTTTATTTTATTTTGCAGTGCAGATTGATCCTAGGGCTGCAAGCATGCTAAGCAAATGCTCTACCATTGAGATACACCACCAATCCCCATTGAAATTTTGTATTTTAAGCACATTCTTTTGTATCTGGGGCTGCACAGAGCTACAGAGAGTGAAAGAGGAGGGGAAATAGTCTCTGTTTTGTAACTCTCTACATATTTCAGGCGATGCCCTAGATGCGCTGAGGTATGATACCTTGTGTATTACTAAGGCATGTACCTTCTCTACAGTGCTTTGCTGTCTCCATCTTTTTCTATTTTTATCAGCAACTTGTAAACATTTTGTACTGAAAAAGTTGTTAGTCACTTATAGATATTCCTCCCAAACTATTCGCTAGATGCTAAATCTCCTTTATTGCGTCTACATTAACCTATAATCCCCTTTCCCTTAATATCATAATCACATTAAAACAATACAGTGGCATTTATAACTTAGAAACCATGCAAGGTGAAATGAGTTTAATTGGAAAAATATGCATATGGAGCCTTAGAGAAGGCATGTGACAGCCAAGTTCAAAATGCACATAGTTCTGTTTCAGATATTCCATGGTAGTAGCAAAACAGGCAACATATTGCATTAACACATAAGCATGAAAATGCCATAGCCTGTGCAAGGGAGACAGGTGTTAACTTATAGATGTGTGTATTCTTCATATGGTATTTATGTCTTTCAAGTTTGTTTGACATTCTAGAAACAATGTGACTAGAATTCATGAATAAAATGGAAATCGTTTTCTCTCCTTTTTCTAAATTGTGTGTGTGTGTTTTCATTTTCACTTCTATTGAAATAATAGTGGTAAATTCATCTACACATCTTATTAACACCAAATAAGTTATGCATAGAGAAACCAATTAGCTAGGTGTGTCATGAGACAAGGGTTGATTCCTGTACTCAGATTCAGCAGGGTCCTTGGCTTACATGACGGAAAAGAATTTCAGCACAAGCCCATCAGAAATATAGACAGAGATTTATTCAGGAAAGTAAGAAATAGACATTTAAGGGAGCATGCAGACCACCCCAAGTGAGGAGGCACCTTTGGGGGCCCATGGCTCTTCTTTTATAGGAAGTTTGGTGAAGGGTGGGTATGGTATGTTATGTGAGGATGACCTCAGTCTGGTGATCACAAGGTGGTTTCTGGTAGTCTGGACATCTCCAGGATCCTCAGGCTGATCATGTTTTCTATTATTTGATCAAAAGATATGCTGGGAAGCCCCTTAAATTACAGGTTTCTCAAAACATACTATCTGTCTTGTTAGAAGTCCACAGGGCAAGTATAATTTCCTTTTTTTTTTTTGTTAACTTTAAGACTTACAGATGTCCCAGGAATTTGGGAGAGATGGGTCTAGGAAAGAGAACTGGTTTAGAGAGTATAGGTATGAGAAACTTTGGTACCAGGTTCTTATACTAAACATATATTTTCTACCTTTTTAAAATCTTCTGTCCTATATCAGGTGTAACACATTTTACATTTGTATTTCCATATTATATCTTCTAGGATTCCTGTGTTTTGCAGTGATAGGAATTTGTTCAATTACTCTGAAAATGAGTGATCATATTTCTAATGGTAAACAGAGAATGATAAACAAAAGGATATAGAGATCATGGAAAAGTAAAAATAAATAGGTAAATAAAATTTATCTCTTTCAGAAACATCTTAGATATTCTGATGTGATAATTTCTAAGATAGCTTACTTGATAAGATAGGAGTAAGGTGTGGATTTGATCTGCTAAAGTTTTAAATGAGACCATGGTTTTTGAAACTAAATAGATCAAACATATGCCTGTACACACTTAAACTGGGAAAAATAATTGCTCATATTTAGTAAATGGCTCTTTCCCCTCTATTACACATATTCCTGTTTTCCTTCTAATCTATTTTTATTAATTAGATGAGTTGTGTCAGAAGTATAGGCTTGAGGAATTTTAATGAGTTGATTTTTAAAAGAGAAATATATTGTATAGAAAGCTAATGTAGTGCTATAGCATGTTCTAAATATATGGGATATATGTGGGAGGATGGGGTTGTCTGTGCTCACAGACACAACACAGTTTATATCCATATACATTTTTATTCACATGTACAACTTAAAAATACTAATTTAAATGTACTAGGCCATCGCTAATTAAAGTCATGGTGGTTTAGAGAAATCCTGATAATTTTACTAATAAATAATGTGACTATATTTCCTTTAATTGCAATGGCTAGTCTTCAAAGCAATAAACTATACTCAATTCATTTGTGTGAGACTCTAAACTCCTTTAAGTTAGTAAATATCTTTTCTAAACAATCAAATATGTTAGTTTACAAGTATTTAAAAGTATATTCAAGCAACTTCTATCACAAGACATGCAAAGAAAACATAGTCTTTTCAATAAGGAAATGAAAATTACCATTGGGAGAAACAACATATTCTTGGAAACTGAAAAAAAGAAAAACAATATCAGAATCAAAATGAAATTACTTGTACCAACCTTAACAAAAACAATTAAAGGAGGCTGTCAGGTTGTGAAGGAAGGGTTCTTAAGCATGATGGCCTGAGAGGAACTATCACAGAAGATTGTTAGGACCACAGGTTTGTATAGAGGCCACTGAAACCTTATACCTTAAGTTCTGCTGCAAGGACAGCTACCCAGCAACCATCTACTCAACCTCAGACTGATTCCACTCTTGTTATTAATCACTGTTACCCAGGATAATTGCTTCAAATTATCAGAGGTGATGACTCTCATTTTTGTCTTTAAAAACTTCCTCTTGCCTCAACCTCTTTGAATATGGCCATGGCTTTCTATGGCTCACATATTCCCATTGCTATGCTCTACTGTTCCCAAATAAATAGCACCATCCTTTGGAAACTCTTCCTCTAATAATAAAAAATAGGCTTGAAATCATATAAGTGAGGTAGATATGTGTAAGTAACACTATTCAAAATACTTATACTATTGAAGATTACATAAGTTATAGTTCTCCAAAGAGACAAAACCAGTGGAATATGTAAGTCTGGAAGCATCAGAACTAGGGAGACTGATGGTGAAGGCTCGGGACTGAGTGCAAAGTCTCAAGAATCCTGAAGGGTTGAGTAGTTCAAATTCCAGAGTCCAAAGATGAAGAAGAACCCGCAGCTCTGATGTCCAAGTTCAGGAATAGAAGGGCAACCCAAACAAAAAGAGAGAGGGAGAGAGAGAGAAAGGGAGAGGGAGAGAGAGAGGGGGAGAGAGGGAGAGGGAGAGGGAGAGGGAGAGGGAGAGGGAGAGGGAGAGGGAGAGAATGAACATAAGACTGGACCCTTACTTTTTCCTTTTCTTGTCCATTCAGATTCCCAGCCAATTATATGGTGCCCACTCACATTGAGAACAGGCCTTCTTTACTCAGTCTGCCAATCCCACACACTAATCTCTGGAAGCAACCTCAAAGACACACTCAGAAACTATGCTTCACCACTGATATACCTCGATACAATCAGCTTCACCCCTGTGTTAGTTTTTCATCACTGTGACCAAAATACCTGATGAGAGCGACTTTAAATGAGGAAATGTTTATTTTGGGCTCACAGTTTCAGAGGTTCAGCCTATGGTTGATTGGTTTCAATGCAGAAACATCATAATGAAAGGGCACGGAGGAGTAGAGCTGCTCAGCTATGGCAGCCAGGAAGTTGAGAGGGAGGGAGAGAGAGAGCAGGAACAGACATAGTTCCCAAGACCTACTTCCTTAAGCTATGTCTCACCTTCCTGAAGCTTTTTGTAACCTCCCAGTAAGTCCATTCAAATTATTAATTAATCAAATGGATTAAGTTACTGATGAAATTAGACTCTGCGATTTGATTATTTCACCTCTGAACATTGTTGAGTGTCTAAGACATGAACTTTGGGGAGACATTCTAGATCCAAACCATAAGAACACCCAGAAATAACAATCACAGAAACTAAATTAAGCTATAACAAACATTTGTAGGAGAAATACTTATGAATGAACTCAAGAAAAAGGAATAAAATGACAAATAGATCAAGCGATTTTTTAAATTTTAATATAGGAGACCAACATTAAGTTTAGGCCAGAAAAGAATTTAGTTAACTCCAAAAGCAAAGTCAGCAAAAGTATAAATAGACAAATGGAATTACTTCAAACTAAAAAGTTCTGCACAGCCAAGCTAACAATCAACAGAGTAAAGACACAACTTGCATAATGGTAGAAAATGTTTGCAAACCTTACATCTGGTCAAGATTTAATATCCAAATTATATATAGAACTCAGCTCAACAGTAGGAAAACAACACAATAAAAAAGAGAGTGAATTATTTGAATAGACAGTTCTCAAAAGAAGGCAAACAAATTATCAGTAGCTATATGAAAAAATTTCAACTTTATTCATAAGAAGAAATGCAAATTAAAACCACAATGATATACCACTTCACATTTGTTAGGGTAGCTATTATTAAAAATAATAAGATAAGTGCTACTGAAGATGTGCAAGAAAGCAAACTCCTGCTTGGTGGGGATATAAATCAGTGTAGCCATTAAAACATGATGTAGTTTCCTCAGAAATTTAAAAATTAAATTACCGTATAATCTAGCAATCCTGTTACCATATAATCTAGCAATTCTGTTACCCCCCAAAAATGAAATGGTATATAGTTATCTTTACTCTTTTGTTCTTTACAGAATTATTCACAAGAATCAAAATATATAATTAATCTAAGCGTCTATCAACAAATGAATAAAGAAAATGTAGCATACATATATAATGGGATATTATATGTTTCTAAAAGAGAAGGAAATATTTCTATTTGTGACAACAACATGGATGAACCTGAAAGATATTATGCTAGATGAAAAAAGTCATACTCAGAAAGACAGATGCTGCATGGTCTTACATGTATGTAGAATGCAAAATAGTTGAACCCCTAGAAGAACAGAGTAGAATGGTAGGCACTAGGAAGTGGCAGGTAAAATAGATGGGAAAATGTTGGTCAAAGAGTACAGAGTTTTGCTTAGACAGGAGGGATAAATTCAAGAGAGATATTGTATGAGATGATGACTATACTTAATAACAACATATTATATTCTTGAAAACCACTGATAGAAATGCAGGAAGATGACGACAGAGTAAGACCCTAAGGTGAGCTTGTCTGTAACTAACTCATTTTGGGAACTCTGAGTTGAACAGCATCCCACATCCAATACCACATTGGAAAACAGTGTGGAGGATCCTCAGAAGAATGGGAATGAACCTACCATATGAACCAGCTCTACCACTCCTGGGTATCTACCTAAAAGAACTGAATATAGTAATGCAGGCATATCTATGTTTAAAGCTGCACAATTCATAATTGCCAAACTATGGAGTCAGCCAAAATGTCCATCAACAGATGATTGAATTACAAAAGTATTGGATATACACCGAACTGAATTCTACTCAGCCATAAAGAACAAAATTATGTCATTTGCAGGGAAATGGATAGAACTGGAGTATATTATGCTAAGTGAGATTAGTCATTCGCAAAAAGTGAAAGGTTGAATGTTCTCCTTCATATGTGGAAACTAGGGAGAAATTGGGACACAGGAGGGACTCTAGACAAAGTAGAACTTTAGTGGAGTGTGAAAGGGGACCTGAGTGAGACAGGAGGAGAGAGGAAGACTTGAAGAGGGAAATACCTCAATGGACATGATGTACACACACACACACTTACCAATGCCAATCACTGTGCTGAGCACATGAGGTGGGGAAGAGAGAGTGGGGTGGGAACTGGGGAGGGCTCAAAGAGTGTTGTGTGTGTGTATGCCTCTATCACCCTAAACTTCATCAAGATGTATGATTACAATGCACCAATATAATAAAAAAACATTATGTGGAGTGAAGGAAGCAAAATAAAAGAAAAAAGATATTCTATTAAGCCAGTATAACATTAATACCAAAACTGAATAAAGAAAACTCAAGAAAATAAATTTACAGACTAATATCATTGATGAAATTAGATGTAAAATTTCTAAACAAAATGCTAGCAACATGCAGTCAAAATCACATCAAGAAAATTATACACCACGGTTCATCCCAGGGATGCAAGGCTGGTTCAACATACAAAAAACAATTCATGTAATTCACCACATAAACAGAGATACGGACAAAAATCACATGATCATTTCAATAGATGCTGAAAAAGCTTTCAACAAAATCCAACACCCATTCATGTTAAAAACACTACAGAGAATCTGAATAGAAAAAAAATTACCTCAACATCCTAAAGGCAATATACAATAAACTCACATCCAACATCATATTGAGTAGGAAAAACTATGAAAATTTCCTTTAAAATCAGGAACAAGACAAGAATAACCACAATCACCACTCCCTTTCAATATAGTACTCGAGACTCTAACCAGAGCAATAACGCAAGAGAAGGAAATCAAAGGAGTACAAATAGAGCAAAAAGAACTGAAATTATCTCTATTTGCAGATGATATGATATACTTAGAAGACCCAATAAACTCAACCAAAAGACTTTTAGAACTGATTAACAAATTAAGCAAAATGTCTGGATACAAAATGAATCTAAAAATCAGAAGCTTTTCTATATTCCAAACATAAATCCACTGAAAAAGAAATCCAGAAAACACTTTCATTTACAATAACCTCAAAAACAATAAAATACTTAGGAATAAATCTAACCAAGGAGGTTAAAATCCTCTACAGTGAAAATTATAAAACACTAAAGAAAGAAATTGATGAATATCTTAGAGGATGGAAGGTTCCCTATGCTCTTGGATAGGGAGAATAAATATCAAAATGACTGTCCTACCAACAGTGATCTACAGATTCAATACAATCCTTATTAAAATACCATGGTCATTTTTCACAGACATAGAAAAATCAGTCCTTAAATTCATATGGAACAACAAAAGACCCAGAATAGCCAAAATAGTTCTGAGCAATAAGAACCATGTAGGAGACATCACAATACCTGACCTCAAACTATACTACTGAGTCATACTAATAAAAACAGCATGGTATTGACACAAAAGTGGACACATAGAGCAGAATAGAAGATTAAGAAACAAATCCACACACTTATAGCCAATTGATTTTTGACAAAGGGGCCAAAAACATATGCTCAAAAAAAGATAGCCTTTTCAACAAATGGTGTTGGCAAAACTGGTTATCCATTTGTGGAAAAATGGAAATAAATTCTACTTTCTCACCCTGCACAAGAGTTAATTCAAGATAGATAAAAGATCTGGAAATTAGACCAGAGACTTTGCAGTAACTTGAAAAGGGCATAGGACCAACACTCCAAAATATAAGCACAGATAAAAATTTCCTCAAGACCCCAAAGGCACAAGAAATTAAAACAAAGATTAGTTTGTGGGATTGTATTAAACTGAAGAGCTTCTGTGCAGCAAAGGAAACTATCAAGAACCTCAAGAGAGAGCTGACAGAATGGTTGAAGATCATTGCCAGGTAATCCTCTGATACAGGACTAATATCTAGAGTATACAAAGAACTCAAGAAATTCACTGTCAAAAAAAATCCAATCAAAAAACGAGCAAGTGAAATAGACACTTCACAAAAAAAGAAATAAAAATGGCCAATAAATATATGAAAAAATGTTCTACATCATTAGGAATCAGAGAGATACAAATCAAAACTTCCCTGAGAGTTTACCTAACTCCAATTAGAATGGCAATCATTAAAAACACAAACAATAGCCGGGCATGGTGGCACATGCTTGTAATCCTAGTACTTGAGAGGCTGAGACAGGAGGATCGCAGGTTCAAGGACAGCCTCAGCAATTTAGTGAGACTCTCAGCAACCTAGTGAGACCCTGTTTCCAAATAAGAAATAAAATCGGTGTGGGGTGTTGTTCAGAGGTAGAATGCCTCTGGGTTCAATTCCCAGTACACCACACACACACACACACACACACACACACACACACACACACACAAAACCTACAAACAATAATAAATGCTGTTGGTGGGATTTCAAATTCATGCAACCACTTTGGAAAACTATGGAGGGGCCTCAAAAGAATGGGAATGAGCTGGGCGTGGTGGTGCACACTTGTAATCCCAGTACTTTGGGAGGCAGAGACTGGAGGATCTGGGTTCACGGCCAGCCTCAGCTCTCTCTCTCTGTCTCTCCCTGTCTCTCTCTCTCTCTCTCTCTACTTAGTGAGGCTTCTGCAACTTCGTGAGACCCAGTTTCAAAATAAAGTATAAAAAATAGGGCCGGGGGTTTAGCGCGGAGGTAGAACACCCCTGGGTTCAATCCCCTGTACCGCAAAAAAAAAAAAAAAAAAAGAATGGGAATGAATCTACCATATGACCCCAGCTATACCATTCCTGGGTATTTGCCCAAAAGAACTGAAACCAGACTACTATAGCAATGCA
>PVJS01011186.1:0-46283 GCA_004027185.1 Glis glis | reverse complement strand
GAGGGAAGGGGGAGGGAATAGGGTGGGATTGAAGGGAGGGCTAAATGTGCAATGTGTGCATGTATGATGTTCATACCCTGACATATATCAAAATGTATAATTACAATGCACCAATAAATGAACATAAAAAGTAAAAAAAACACCAATAAATGAACATAAAAAGTTAAAAAAAAAGAATGTAAAAAAAAGAAATACACAAGAGCTTGAATCCAGGCACCAAACATTGTTGCTGTCTCTAGATATGTTATTTCTGCACCTGTAAGATTTAAATAACCATTAGAACTAAGAAGATAGTTCAGGAACTTGGCTAGTGGCAAAATAAGTACATAAAACTAATAATATTATTGTTTTATAAGTTAAAATTATACTGGGTAAAAAACCTAATTCAAAATCACAACAAAACTATAAAACACGTAGAGTAAAATCAATTACCTCCCCCATTCATACTATACACCATAAGTACTAAGGGATAAAAATTAAGAAACTGATATGAAACATCAAAATTATAAAATTATTGATCATTCCCAGCATAATCATACCTCCTATTTATTTCCTATAAGAATCCAATGTGGCTTTTTTTCTGTTATAGTTAATGTAAAAAAAATTTAAAGTTCCTCTGGAGGAAAAAAAGTCAAATGTATTTAAAAAGTAGAATAAGAGGAAAATTTTAAAAGATGTTTTAATAAAATTAAAATGACTAAAAAGTATGTTATTAATGAAAATATAAACTATATAGAATTGCAGCCTGGTTACAAAAGCAAAGAATATAAACAAAAGAGCCCCAGAAAATTACATTGTTTGACCCATGATGCAGAATTGAAAATACAGAGATGATCCTAACATGTTTTCAATAAATTAAATGACTACCAAAACATTTTCTGAATCCATACCATCTTTCTGACACTGGTCTTCCTATTGGGGATACATTAATACAGAAAACAGAATATGTCATTGTTCTCCTTGAGTTTACATAGAGTGAGAAGAAAGACAATAAAAGATCAACACATGGATTCATTACATAATGTCTAAGAGTAATGAGTGATTAAAACAAAAAAAAAACATAATAATGAGGGTAAAATTATAGACAGTGAAGAAGGAGTTCAAAATTAGATTGGGTGTTCACAGGTCAGAGATGTCCTCTTTGAATAAAAGGCAACATTTGAGCAAAGATTATTTCCTGGAGGGGGACTGGGGACTGGACCCATGTCCTTGAGCATGCTATGTTGAGCAGAAATCTTTAAAACACCACACAAATACCTGAAGCGAATGGAAGTCTCTGGGATGAAAACAGTGAGAGATAAATCAAAGACATAACTAAAATTCAAATACTGTAGAATGCTGCATTTTACCCTAACTGTGATGGAAAGCCACAAGAAGAATTAGGAGTGAACCATGGTATGTGTAGAAAAAGCAGTACAGAACAAAATGGCAGCAGTCATACTAATTAGAAAATCATTTCAATAGTTTGGTCAGTTGGACAATGATATTAGCAATGGTGACAGTGGGAAATGGATTTGAGATTTAAAGACAAGGTATGTGGGATGTAAGACAAAAAGGTAGATAAAACTTGAGCGCCTTCAAGTTTAGGGGGCTGGTAAATAGGGCGTATAGAAGTTGTATTAACTGAGATAGGAAAAGAATAATTTAGAGGAGTTTGTTGTGTGAATAAGAGTTTGGTTATGAACAAACTGTATTTGAGATGTCTAGTGGACTCCAAATATAGAAATATCCAACTGGCTGTTAGAAAGAGGAGTCCAGAGTTCACAAAGGAGCAATAACTGGAGATCTCATGGAATGGCACATTGCATTCACTTTTTTACTCAATAGTCATCTCACACTAACTTACATGTTAGTTTTTGCCTGTCGTTAGTAAGACAATACATAATAAGGTTAAAGGCCTTTATCCTCATTGAGCTTACAAATTCACTAAATAATTGCAAGGATTTGAGGGCTAAATGTGTACACAGGCTAGTAGACAATATATATTTCTTTGTTATGTTAGCTGAGAGGGTTAAAAGAAATGACACCACAGTAACAAGAAGAACATCTAGAATCCATATATTGGCTTTTGATACCATTCTCCAATAAAAATGTCAGGCCTCTTAAGAGATAGGGCTGATTTTAGGACTGGAAATATATAAGATGAACATGGAACATTTTATGGGCCCGGAAAGTAATGAAGTATGTTAAAGGTGCACAAGAGACAACTGAAAGAACTTCCAATGGCTGAAACTGGAACAATTTGAATAGCAAAACAAATAAAGCAGTTTTATATCATAACTGAAAGAATAAAATACACATTATGATTTCATTCTGATATAAATAAATGATTGAGCAAATTAATGAATAGGGGAAGAAAGACACATCTCTTATGCATAAGAATTCTAAATAATTAATACAAATACTATACTCTTTAAATGAGTGCTATGTATAATAATTTTTTTTCAAAGAGTCCTGTACAGAAAGTGAGAAAGAATAATTTTACAGAGGAGAAAATCTGATAAACCTCTGTCCAGCCAGGTGAACAAGCTCAACATCAACAGTCATAAATCATGTTGATAGTAATATGTTGAAAAACAGTATTTTGCCTCTGTGATGTTCTGTCTCCGAGCTTCTGTGATCTTTAGTCCCAAATCTTGTCATGAGAAAAACATCAGATCGAATCCAGGAGAAGGCATTCTATGGAATAACTGAGCAATACTCTGCAACTGTCTAAGTCATCAACAATAAGAAGAGTTGGAGTAACTGTCTAAGCCAGGGAGTCGAAGGAGATGTGACAAAGGTAATGGGAACAGAAAACAAATGCTAGATAAACTCTAAGGAAATATGAATAAATTATGAATTTTAGTTAATAACAATGTATCACTTTAGTTTATTGATTATTCCATACCATCATGTAGTATCAATAACAGGACAAACTGGGTGTGGTGTTTATGAAAACTCTGTATTGTCTTCTTAATTTTTCTGTAAATATAAAATTATTCTAAAATAGTGTCTATTTAAAGTATAATAAAGTTTACCATTTAGATCACCTTAAACTAGTGTCTTAGAAGTAATTATTAAGTGGACATGTTTTGAATTAACAGGTGGAAAACTTTTTTTTTTTTTGCGGTACTGGGGATTGAACGCAGGGGCGTTCTACCTCCACGCTACACCCCCGGCCCTATTTTTTATACTTTATTTTGAAACCGGGTCTCACGAAGTTGCGGAGGGCCTCACTAAGTAGAGAGAGAGAGACAGGGAGAGAGACAGAGAGAGAGAGAGAGAGAGAGAGAGAGAGAGGCTGGCCGAGAACCCGGATCCTCTGGTGTCCGCTTCCCAAAGTACTGGGATTACAAGCATGCGCCACCATGCCCGGCCCAGGTGGACAACATTTACCATGTGCATCAAGTTAAGGAATTTATATTAACTATCTTAGTTAATTCAGTTATATAGAAGAGGGAGCAGAGTGTTAGGAGGGCACTTTGGTGTCCTTTAAACTGATTTCCAGAGGAACATGGGAGTCAGCAAAATATTTAGAGAGACACATCTGCTCAATAAGGGAATTCAGTCATTTTGGATTATCTGGTTGCAATCTATACTTGTCTACTGCCATATGAGTTCATGTCCTAGATTAGCAATTGTATGAATGATCACACTGACCCAAACAAGAGATTACCCAAAGTGAAATGTGAAACACTTAATGTACTTGATTTCTGATTCTTTAGGTCCAATTGTCTAAATTTTAAAATATGAATATTTGATCTGTGTAATATAGATACTAGTTAACTTATTTTTTATTATTTATAAAGATAGGACACTTTTTCCAGTGAGACATGAACACTACATACATTAAAACTGGTTTTTAATATCTTATACTATACAAATAAATGTACATATTTAGAGTTCACGGTCTCAAATCTAATAGATGACTATCGTCCTTATAAGATTTAGAACCAAATAAGACAAAATGAAAGCACTTGCTGAATTCTTATTATATGTACATCAAGTGTAAGGAGAAGATCTGATCTTTGTACAGCTGATTAGAAATAAGTATAGAAGCTGGGCATGGTGGTGCACACTTGTATTCCCAGTACTTGAGAGGCTGAGACAGGAGGATCCGGATTCACGGCCAGCCTCAGATATTTAGTGAGGCCCTCTGCAACTTAGTGAGGCCTTGTTTCAAAATAAAGAATAAAAAATAGGGCTGGGGGTGTATGTAGCTCAGAGGTAGACTGCCCCTGGGTTCAATACCTGGTACTGCAAAAAAAAAAAAAAAAAGAAATACAAAAGTAAATATGCAATAAATAACAGTATTCTTAAAGTTGCCAGTATTTTTAAAAGATATGATCTCCAATGTTTTGGCTCAAATTATGTATGTTATCTGCATGTACCAATATGTAGCAATGACTCATCCCACTATTATGTATGATCATAAGGTACCAATAAAAAATCTTAAAAAAAAAGTCTCTCCTACCTTAACTGGACTAACAGTTCCAAAAGAAAAAGAAAATGTTTTGGCTCATCAGAATGCTGAATCAGATTAAAAACAATCTCATTCTTAAAAAGCAAATAAATATGCCGGGCGTGGTGGCACATGCTTGTAATCCCAGTACTTTGGGAGGTGGAGACTGGAGGATCCGGGTTCGCGGCCAGTCTCATCTCTCTCTCTATCTACCTAGTGAGGCCCTCCGCAACTTCGTGAGACCCAGTTTCAAAATAAAGTATAAAAAAAAATAGGGCTGGGGGTGTAGCGCGGAGGTAGAACGCCCCTGGGTTCAATCCCCGGTACCACAAAAAAAATAAATAAAAGCAAATAAGTGACAGTGATAAATGGATGCTTTAGATAACGGTGCACCACACTTAAAATATAATAAATAAAAAATGACAAGTGAAAGAGAGATTAGGAAAGTCCATCTTTTTTTCTAGTAACTCTAACATGCAGAATTTAATATTAAGCTCCAAGATTATTTACGAAATCAAAGTTGATAGTTTAGATATCAGTTTTGTCTATATTCAATTTGTTAATTATATTAGTTTTAGAGTTTGGGGAAGAACCATAAATGTAAAAGTGTATACCATATTTTATGCCTGAATATAATCGAAGTAATATTTATCATAACTGTTTTTTGCAGAAACATGGATGGAACTTGAGAATATTATGCTAAGTGAGATTAGCCAGTGTGAAAGAATAGCTGTATGTTTTCTCTTATATGTGGAAGGTATACAGAAATTAGAAAACAAGGGTAACATCAGATATAAGAGCAGAGACTCTCATAGAGTGATCAAGGGGTTTAGGGGAGGGAGGAGGGGGGACAGACATTAAGAATGTAACAGTTGAAATAATGCTATGTAAGTATATAAAATTGCCAATTTCAATCTCAAACATCTATGGGGAGGGGGGAAGGTGGTGGGACTCGTAGGGAAGTGCTCCAAGAGTTGTGTGCATATATGTTCCTATCACTCTATACTTCAGTACGATGTATAATTACAGTGTGCCAAATAAGATTATATAAAAATATGTTTTTTAAAAACTTGTTTTTCAAAAGTATTTAATGGGATCCACAGTGAGAAGAGCTGTGCTAATGTCCCAGTTGAGTTTTTTCAATTATAATTGATAAATATTATGCCCTCCTCCTGCTTTTTAAAAATAATGTCTAATTGCAGAGAAATAAGACCAATGAATTTATCATTTTTATTTCAAAGCTTTTCACCGCCTACTCATATAAGACTAAGCTTAACCAGCAATGTAAAATATTTATATTCTAGGTTCTTGTCAAGGAATACAACCTCAAATTCACTCTCAAAACTTAAAAGCACTACTGGGAGAAATAATATTAATGTAAAACTGCCTTAAAGATATACAATCTATCCATTTATACCAGTCAGTGGCTCTCTACCCCAGCTGCATTCTAGAGTCATTTAAGACACTTAAAATAATGCTGATGCCTAGCTCTATCTTGAGTTATTTTGATTTAATTGGTGTGATATGGGATGTTACATGGTTAGTAAGTCTCCCTATACGATTCTAAATAAAAAGCCAAACTGAACCACTGGAATAGAAACTCCAAGCAATGTTTCTGATTCTAGTCTGCATGTTAATATCACAGGGAGTACTTTCAAAATACTGATGCACACCTAGTTTGGTTTCATAATTTGGCTATTGTGAATTGTGCTGCTATAAACATTGGTATGCATGTATCACTATAGTATTCTGCCTTTAATTCTGTTGGAAAGAAATGGAGGAGTCGTACAGCTGGGTCATAGGTGGCTCCATTCCTGGTCCTTTGAGGAACCTCCATACTGATCTGCATAGTGGTTGTACTAATTTACAACCTCAATAACAGTGGACACGTGTTCCATTTTCCCCACACCTTCACCAGCATTTATTATTGTTTGTATGCTTGATGATTGCCATTCTAACTGGACTTCCATGGAATCTCAGTGTAACAGTTTTTAAATAAAATACTGATACAACTATGGTAAAACGAACAAAGCAAAAAAAAAAAATTCTGGTGACAAAGCCCATCCCCAGGATTCTGGTTTAATGGAGGACAGCAGGGGTGGCACTAGTCAAAGTTCTCACAGATAATTCTAATATGAAGTCAGGGCTAAGAATCACTGATCTAAAATTTTAAAACCTGGGCATCTGGACCACATTATTTAAGCTCCTGTAAAATAAGAAACATCTGGGTAAATGTGTCTATTTACTATAAGGATGTTGTGCATTGTATTCCACAACGAAAGAGAGTTCTTTCTGGTGTCAGAAGTAAGAAGAGTTATATAACTCCTGGAAAAATAATTTATTTTGTTTTTGTTTGGCATGGAAACTGCATTGTTGCTAATAGCCTTAGAGGAAAATTCATGACCAATAGTTAGCAAATTTGGCACATAATTCATGGACACACTATATACTATTTTATCTTCTATTTCCATCCTTATTTTATCTTGTCCCTGAAATCCTCATTTGCTTTTCATGAATCATAAGCTACCAGTTTTTGTTTTTGCAAGTCTTTTTAAATTATTTCTACAGCCATATGAGATGGAGAAAAAAGAATGAAGGAGAAGGGAGAGAGGAAGATAAATTCAAATATTTCTATAGAATATATTTGATTAATACAGGTTTGATCTACTTGGGGTAGAATTTGGAATTTCCCTGACTGGTTTCATAGGAAAGTCCATCTGTAATACTGGTATGTGAGTAGGCTTAAAATAGTTGAAATATGAGTTAGTAATACAAGATAATAGAATAAACTTGATTGACTAGCTGATATATCAGACTTAAATTAGATGATTTTGAGATTATCCCCAAATATATTTCTGGATTATAAAACTTTTTTTTGCAGTACTGGGGATTGAACCCAGGGGCATTCTACCTCCAAGCTACACCCCCAGCCCTATTTTTTATTCTTTATTTTGAAACAGGGTCTCACTAAGTTGTGGAGGGTCTCATTAAGTAGCTGAGGCTGGCCGTGAACCCGGATCCTCCGATCCCAGCCTCCCAAAAACTTTGTTTTTTCAAACAAATAAGATAAGTATTCCATTATTTAAATCCACTCTTTATATAAAAGTACTCAAACTGCAAATTTATAATTTAGGAAAATATATTTAAATATTGAACCTTAAATTGGGAGATGGTCTAATTAACTAAAGTGTTGTATTGATTAAATCATTTATTATTCATGCAAATAATATTTTTTGGGCACCTACTATGGACTGGATAACCTACATTATGCACTGGGAATATGATGGTAAACAGTAGACACAGTCTCTGTTCTTATAGAATCTGCATTTCAGAGGTAAAATACTTAAATATTAATAGAAATGTATATTCATTTAGAACTTGTAAAAGTATGCTATAGTCAAAAATGCATAGTACTAAGAAAGACTAGAATAACAGCAGTGATGGGGATGGTGTTGAAGGACTCAGAAACTGTTTCTGAATTTGGATCAAAATCCAGAGGAAAATTACTAATTATTAAATGAGCAATGTGGATGCCTCAAAATGGCTAAGGGGAATTAAGTACTTTAGGTAGCGGTAATAGCATGCATGTAAGTCAGTAATGGGTTACATGATGATAGGGTAGAAATACATGTATATATATACATTTACTCACATACAGCCTCAAATGTACTTCACTAGTCATATCTCCTATACATAATGACACTTCACCCACATCTCCACATTGCCACAACTCTAACCCACCTTCCACCCAGTTAAAACTTTTTTGACTCATTTATACTTGTTAAAATCTGAACTGGTCACAGAGAGAGACAGGTCATATCTTTCAAAATAGACACGCAGTAGATTAGGAGAATGTCTGAACACTCTTGGATGTGGAAGAACTCCTGAAAAGAAAGATGAAACGCCTAGAGTGCCCTAATTTTCCCATAATGATGGTATGTTTCCACTTCTATTCACTTGAAGCTCGTGCTGCAAATAAAACTGACACATTTTTACAGAAAGAAGTCAAAAAGTTTTCCACCTAAATTAGGTTCTCTAAGACCTCAGTACAAGTCCCAGGAGGACATTACAGTGAAGTCAACCATCTGTATTGTCAGATTCCCCTCACTGATTGTGGCCTAATAGTAGATCATTTGTGGGCAGATGGATTCTTACATGAGTAAAGTCGAGACTGTCACTAAGTGGGCCAAAACATCTAATTTCCTACATCCTTTAGGAGGAGGGTTGACAGACAATTCACACTTCACATCTGAAAACTGAACTCTTGATCTTTTTCTAAAAGGTCATTCATTCTTCAATACTTTGCATCTCAGCGCACGCACACACACACACACACACACACACACACACACCCCTGTCTATAGTGATTCTGAGGTCAATGATATGGCCGGCCGTCATCTCCGACACCTTTCCCTACCTCTGGTCCATAACTCGGCTCACCAGCCATATCTCCTGTCCATAACATGGATGCATTCCTCCACGTTGCCACTACTCTAACCCACTTTTATCACCTCCCATTTGGACAACTGCAGTAACCTTCTTAAAGTTTTTTTTTTTGTTTTGTTTTTTATTCTCCCCCCATTTTTTTCTTTTTGGCTCTGGGGATTGAACCCAGGGGCATTCTACCTCCAAGCTACACCTCCAGGTCTTTTTATTTTTGTTTGTTTTGAAACAGGGTTTTGCTAGGAGGTTGCTAAGACTGGCCTGAACTTACCATCTTCCTATCAGCCTCCCAAGTACTGGATTACAGGTATGCGCTACCACACCTGGCTCCAAATGGTTTTTCCATGTTCAGTTTAGTGACTTTCCATTCTCCCAAAACAGCCATATTTTCTTGGTGATCAGTATTTTTGTTGTTGTTTTAATGCCAACTGGAGACATCATAGTGTCAATTTCATGCTTAAAATCTTTAAGTGGTTTTGCATAGCTCTTAGGAGATTATTAAATGGTTCACATGGCCCTGCACATTTGTTTCTTGCATACATTGGTAGCTTCACGTCTTTTCTCTTGTATGGCTCAAGGTCTTCCATCTGCATTAGACCCAGATTCTCATGGGCTTCAGTACCTCACCTCCACAGACTCTCCTGCCTGGAATTCCCCTTATCCCACTCTTTTCCTGATTAACTGACTAATCCCTGTTTGAGCTTCCTTCATCCTATAATTAAAATTGATATCACTTCTGTTATACTCAGCTTATACCCTGTTTATACCTTATATTTTTATTCATAGTTATATCTAAATTTTAATTACATGGGTTATGCCATCACTTGTTTAATATTTACTATATTTATTGAAATGCAAGTTCTGTGTGGACATGATATAGAGTTATGATCATAAGCTAAGTTTAAAGTTGTTTAAAGTTGAGGAGGGGCCAAATTTAAGGAGTGTGTGTGTTTGTGTGTGATGTTGAGGTATTTAGATATTATCTAGGGGACAGTGGAGAACTACTGAAAATTTTTAAGTAAGGTGACAATATGTTCAGATTTGGGTTCAGTAAGGTCTTTATAACTTCTCAAATGGAAGATGAATCAGAAACGTGTAAGGCCAGAGGCAAGGAGACTAGGTAAGTCATTATTGAAATGGCTCAGATGAGAATGTTGAAGGGTTGAATTAAGGCATAGCAATGTTCGAACTTAACAAATTAGAATAAGTTGTCAATCAGTTGGGTTCCTTGGGAAGCTGACTATGAGGCAGAGATCAGAAATATGTTTCTGATAGGATCAACACCTGAGAAAAAGAAGAAATAGAAGGATATTGAACTTGGAGAGAAGCCAAGTTATGCAGAAAGAGTGAAGGCCTCAGCTGATCCTAGCTTTGGAGGTTACTCGCCCCACAGATCTAACCCCAAGTTGGGCTACCAGATTGAATCTTTATATCCCCATAGTGATCAGTCAATGGATATGGGATGACCCCATGAATGGAGAATGACTTGAGTAGATGCCTGTAGTCAGGAAATACCTGAAGGAGGCTGGTGGTTGAGAGGTTTTGCTGCAACCATTTTTTAGCAAAGAAATGTTGCTTCATTTCCTTGAAGGAAAATTTGGGTGGAACATGACAGTATCTCAGGCTCCTATTAATTTAAGAGGCTGAAAGAGGAGGGGGATGAACAATAAAAGAACTGAGAGTGATAAGCAGAATGATGCTTGGGCTAAAGATAAAAAATCCAGAACTCAGAACCTGACAGGTAGTAGTAGAAGAAGTGACTGTGCCTAAGACTCCTTAGAAAGAGTGTGTAAGAAGAGTATTGAGGTGTATATGAAGCCCCAGAAGAAACAAACAAATAAACATGGTTAAGGGAGCCTATAAAAAGACAAGCCTGAGAATGAGCGGTTGCAGAAGTACTGACTTTGATAAAATAATAAAGCAAATGAAAGAAATATGGACAGCAAACCTTTCCTGGGCACTTTCTTGGAATGAGTACTTTACACATATTCTATAAATTTAATCTCCTTCAAGACAGCACTATGAGATTATAATGATGATGATGATTTTGTAGAACAAGTAGTTTTAAGAGGTTTAAAAACATGCTCAAGATGGATGAGGAATGTATCAAGCCAAGACAAAACCCCTCAACAAAGCACATGATCTTTACTGCTGCACAAGAATGCAATGACTGGTTGTTATCTTTACAGAAAGGTCCAGTAGACAAAAATATGGAATTATTTTTTGGAGTTAGTAGTTAGGTTGCTCAGGAAGTCTGCACCATTTCTTGCAAGGTTCTGGTGGTAGCATGGTGATGGATGGCAAATTTCGATGTGTGGAGCAGTGAAAACTGGGAGCTAACTGAATGAATACATAGCAAGGAATTCAGATCTGGAATTTTAAAATGGAAGGTAGTTGAGTATATTTCTTCTCCAAAAGACAACGCAGAAAAGGGAGAGAGCATAGTTACAACAAAGGAAAGGAATGGTGGCTGGAACAAGGGCCTCAGAAGAGGTAGACAGGGATGACAGTCACAGAAACGTCGGAGAGGAAAGCAATCTCTCCCCATAAACGTAAAGGAGACAAAAGTAAAGATGGCATTGGCGACCAGGTGTGGAAGCACATGCCTATAATTTACTAGGGAGACTGAGATAGGAGGATTGCAGGTTCAATGCCAGCTTCAGAAACTTAATGAGGCCCTCCACAACTTAGTAAGACCCTGTTTCAAAATGAATAATAAAATAGGACCAGGGGTGTAGCTCAGAGGCAAAATGCCCCTGGGTTCAATTCCCAGTACCAAAATAAATAAATAAATAAATAAATAAATAAATAAACACATGAATAAATATATAGGGCTGGGGGCATAGCTCAAAGGTAGAATGTCCCTGGGATTCCATCCCCAGTACCCCCCCCACACACACGCACAAAGATGGCTTTGAAAATTGACTTTGGCTATGAGGGTCAAAAACAAACACTCCTACATTATTTATGTTTCCCAGATAATTTTTATATTCAGGAGGTACTTATGCATTCTAAGTAAACATATGCACTCACTTGTGTTTGCTTATAATACCGACCAGAAGTTCTCCTTGGTGAAAAAAGAAAATCAAACAATTGGAAAAGAAGAACAAACTAGAAACTTCCAGGACAGAGTGAAGCTAGGACTAAAAAGGAGATGGAACAAGGAAGAGGAACCAGAATGAGGAAGAGGAGCTGGAAGTCCTAAGTGAGGGCAACGTTGGGAAATCCTGACAGGGTGGGAATGGTTAAGGCTGCTTCTCATAACCCAGAACAAAGGGCTGAGAAAACCCTTCTTCCTGAGCGGCTGTTGGGAAACTCTCAACTGTACACAAGTCATGTGTTTCCTCAGTGACTCACATTCCTTAGAGAGGGAGTTAGCAGACCATCCAGCCTGAAAACCAAAAGGTTTTCATATTCCTTAATTCAGTTAAGGATCTCTTTACATCTGGATGGATTTGGGCAAACCATTATCTCTTCCAACTGAGGATCAATGAAATGAGGACTTTTACAAAATGCAATGTCACCCAGAGAAAGAGCACTTGATGTGCTTGCTTTTGAGTAGTTTTCATCCTTAGAATGGACTCTGGTGGGATGTATAAGAGAAAGGGTAAAGGTCTATGCTTCCCACGAAGCCACATTCTCTGGGCAGTGGCAGCAAAAGGTAGTCAAAAATGCCAACGTCACTCTTGAATTTGTTAAAAATCTCAATCGAATTTTTCTCATGTTGAAAACTATTTGAAAAACGTGGAAGGTGAATAGTATTCAATTTCAGATTTAGTCCTCTTCATGTGAAAAAGTTTGAGAAAGCATCTCTCCTTCCTGTCTTTGCATCTGACTAAACTAAACAGAGGGGCAGGGGAGAGTAGCACAGTCGGGGGCCTGGATCAGTTCACACATAAACAATCTTGGACAACACTCTATAGACTTCACTTTCTGCATCTGGTAAATGAGGGGCTTAAGACTGGTGACCTTGAGGATACCTTCAAGCTCTAAAACATTTCTGATATCTGAAGTTTAAGTAATTTTATAGCCAATTCAAAAGGTCACTTTTATATCATTCCAAAAAATGAAACAGACATTTTTGGCTTCCATACATGTGATGTATTTCAAGTTGTCACTGAAGAAACTTCTAATGAAAGTTTACTTACTAACCATATTTCAACAGAGGGAGAGGCAATAATGTTAATAGAATAATTACTTGTAAATTTGAATCAATTATAACAAGCTCTTTTCTTTCTTCTTCCTTTCTGGATCTGAAGCATAAACTGTGAAATTCAAATTTCTGGCATAAGACTCCACCTAATGTCAATAGTTTTAGTAGAAGTCTTGAAACTAATAGCTAAACATTTCTCCCTATCCCAGTCTTTATTAAAGCCAAAGTTGATTAACCATGTTAAGGAAAGGTGGCTTAAACTTGAAGAAAATATTAATCTAATGTCCAACGTGTTTTTCGATTGTGCTCTAAAGAACTGGCAAGGTGTTGTCATTATCTTCATCGGTGGCTAAACACATGTATTTATACTTTCATATCAGAGTGAATTTTAGACAGGAAGTTTTCAGCTCTGTAATTAGCAATTCACAATGGAAGCCTTGACATCTAATTGCAGCACAGCTAAGACAATAATAATATGAGAAATACTGAAGTCTAATGCAGTATTCCCTGACACACCTCTGGCCGCCTTCTCATTGGCTGGGACACAATTATATATGACTAGTGAATAATCCGTACAGAAATGAATGTGTGTGTGGAGAGACAGCATGCATTTACAACAGGTACTTCTAGTTAGGTCAAGTTCAGTCACTGCAGCTGATTTGGAGTACAACATCATGGGCAGCAGCCGTGGAAAATATCATCAGAGTCTACTCTAGGCTCAGAGAGTTCTCCAAGTTCTGCATCTTGAGCATCTTCTACCACTCCAAATCGGACCAGTCTTCAAAGGAAAAACAATGGCTTTTTATCCTCTGCAAATTGCTGGGCTGGTGCTTGGGTTCCTTGGCATGGTGGGCACTCTTGCCACAACTCTTTTGCCTCAATGGAGAGTATCGGCTTTTATTGGCAGCAACATCATCGTCTTTGAGAGGCTCTGGGAAGGTCTCTGGATGAACTGCATCCGGCAAGCCAGGGTCCGGCTGCAGTGCAAGTTCTACAGTTCGCTGTTGGCTCTCCCACCTGTCCTGGAAGCGGCGCGGGCACTCATGTGTGTGGCTGTGGCTCTCTCTTTGATTGCTCTACTTATTGGCATCTGTGGCATGAAGCAGATCCAATGCGCAAGCTCTAACGAGAGGGTCAAAGCGTATCTGCTGGGAACCTCAGGAGTCCTCTTCATCCTGACCGGCATCTTCGTTCTGATCCCAGTGTGCTGGACAGCCAATATCATCATCAGGGACTTCTATGACCCAGCTGTCCACGTAGGTCAGAAACGAGAACTGGGAGCAGCGCTTTTCCTTGGTTGGGCGAGTGCTGCTATCCTCTTCATTGGAGGGGGTCTGCTCTGTGGATTCTGTTACTGCAATAGAAAGAAGAAATGGCACAGATACCCGGCCCCTGCGTACTGTGTGCCACACACAGATAAGCGAAGAAAGGAGACGGTGCCTAGAAAGACCTCTACCAGTTATGTCTAATACTTGCTTTCTGCACCAGCTTTGAGTTATGGTCAATATTTTTTATAAAGTTCTACCAGAAACTGTAAGTAAATCAAGCAGGAGAACTTGACTTATGACTAGATTTAAATTAGATGAAATTTTAAGTTTTTCACCTGAGGCAGGAATGTAAATGCCTTATGTGGACATTCTGATCTCCTACATCTTAATATCTACTATTATTAGACTCGTTCCAACCTGTGTGGTCAAAAATCAAGTATATCTTCAATCATCAATAGATATGCAATGGTGGACGACTCTTATTGACTGTCATATTTTCAGATAAGAGATCTAAAATTGCAGCACCAGTGAAATATACATGTATTTTAAAACATAATCCATTGTTTTTCCTCCAAATTATTTCTTATACATGTAGTAACAGCTAAATGGTGATATTTTTAAGCAATCATCCTGAAAATCTGTATGTGTAGCAAATGATTATTTTGATTGAGTTTGTCAAAATACAGAAATGCCTATTCAATGAAAAGTTCTTTTGTTCCTTTAGACAATTCACACTAAAAATTAGACACTTTTAAGGAAAGGGGAGATCTGATTTCTCTTAGCACATGTACAAAGATGGATTTCAAAGTGTCTAATTTCTGCAGTTATACTTGCTTAGAACTATATATTCAGAAGAAGCTAATTTATAAATAAAAAATAATATACTGCCATAGCTAACAATTTCTGCCTTCAAGCAAACAGAAGTGTCTGTCTGGAAAAGGCACTTCAGCAGAAGGGTGTTAACCAGCGTCTTATCAAAGGATATAGGTCATGATTAGAGCATTTAGGGTTAGGTTTGGAAGGGATGGTTTCTATTCCTTGTTTTATTCTTTAGTCACTGTACTGATCTAAGCATGCAAAGCAAAATGAAGACTCCAGGTTAATGAATCAGGCAATTAGTCAGGCTTAAATAAACACTTCCTTTTTAATTCTATAATAAACAAACAGCTATGGTGAAGGCATTTTTTAACTTGAGTTATATGCATTATTTTCTCAGTTCTTCACTTCTCTTGTATCCATACCACTCTCAGGGTTAAAAGTGGTACCAGGGTTGGGGAGTGCAAATGGGTACTTTATGGGTTGCTTCTAAGTAACCCCAGTATTTTGTGACTCAATCAGTGTTTATATTTTCAATTTAAATCTTCAAATATGATATTTATTTTGTAATAAAATGTTAAGTAATAGCATATAATTGCAATAAGATTAGATTTGTTCACCAAATATTTATTGCATGTCCATCCTTATCATAATAATATAATAAAATAGTTACATTTTACAATGATGTAGATATATTTAATTATGGGATTAATTTGAGAGTACATTTCTGTCCCCAAAAGAGCACCTATGAACTCTGAAACACTAATCAGCAATAATTCAGGATCTTGACATCTAGCCCTTATTCCATTCTACAGACCACCAACAAGGCTTCAATAATTCAACCATTGGTAAATATGAAGCTGTATTAAAAACACTGGTAAAACCAGTTGTGGTGGCAATGCCTGTAATCCCAGTACATGGGAGACTGAGAAAGGAGGATCACAAGTTCTAGGCCAGTCTTAGCAACTTAGCGAGACTCTCAGCAACCTAGTGAGAGTCTCTTTCACACTAAAAATGAAAAGGGCTGGAATAGTATCTTGGAGGTAGAATGACCCTGGGTTCAATCCCCATATCAAAAAAAATGACCACACTGGTAATATTTAAATGATAAAGACCACATAAGTGTAAACATCTTCAAATAATAGCAATAAAATATAAAAATGACTTAGATGGATTTTTCTAATGTTATTTTTTTAATGGAAAGGCCTAGTATTAGTTGTATTGAAAAGGAGTCATTTATCTTATATAGTCAAATAAGTAAGCCAAAAAGACAAGCAAGATATATGCTTAAAGGTTGTCACAGAATCATTTTCTTACCTTTCAGATTTCACCGAAGTAATTAGCCTTACAAGGATGGGTTCCCCATTTTAAGTGAGTTATGCTATTCTGCCAGCCAGAGGATCAGAGAGTAGCAACATATAACATTGGGTGGAATCAGAAGATAACATTAGCTACTGAATATGGGGCAAAAATTCAAGAACTAACACTTCTGCTACTTGCTTTCTCATTAATCAAGTTGTACCTTTGAGATATTATTTCTACATTCCCTACTCAACTGCAATATTTCTTTTCTTCTCCAAAAAGAAATTTTAGTAATTTTCAATAAATTTAAGATGCATTATGAATGTAAATCTCATAATAAAAATACAGGTGTGCAAGAAATATACCTGTATATGTTAAGACTTAATTAAAATTCAACTTGGGTATTTTCTCACATACTGAACAATTCTTGGGATCTTATACAGGGTTTATCAGTATTGGGGTGATGAGTTCAGATTGATCATCAGTCCAGGCGGGTATCTGAGAAGATGTTGAGTGTACTGTCCACTTGGTCTTTCTGGCTTCTCATCTCTATGAATCCTCTGTCATGCTTGGGCTTGGCTATCTTTTATGAGATTTTCTTGGTCTGGGATGCTTGAATTAATGAATTCCAACTCTGGCTGCATATTAGAGTTATACAGATAATTTAGAAAAACACAAATGCAGCCAGAGTTGAAATTATCTCTGACACTATTTCCAAGAGTCATGACCAAAAACATGATCGGCTGACCTGGGTAACAGCTGCCCATAAGCATTGGTGGAAGAAACTACTGCTCCCCTAAATTTTTTTTTATGGGACTGGAGATCAAACTCAGACCCTTGTACATGCTAAGCAGGCCCTCTCCCACTGACATATATCCCCAGCCCCAAAAGATTGTTTTTGATGTCACCTCCATCTCCCCTTCTTTGTACAATTTCATAGAGACTTTCAAAAACAAAAATGCATTGACTGTAATTCTTTCAGTCTATTTTTACCTTTGGTTTCTATATACTCATAGAAATGCATTTTTGCTGACTATATTCTAGAAAATGGATCAGAGATAAAAAAAATAATAAGGAGGGAAAAATAAATTAGCATCATATAATAATCCAACTACATATGGCTGAAGACTTTTAAAAGAGTAACTTTCTTATAGTTTACAAATGTAATGCAAACTAATAATCCTTTCCATTTGCAAAAATTCCTGATATATTTAGAAGTATTTAGTTGGATTATCTGGTTGTTCACAACCACCATATAAGGTAGACAGTGTAGACTTCATTATTAACACATTTCAACTAACAGAATTGAAACTTACAAAGTCACATGACTGCCAAAGTTCCATATGTAATGTGGAGAAATCAATAATTCAACAATAGTACTGAGACTAGACTTAATAAATATTTGAAGAGTGATCAAGTCACAATGTACAAAAAGTATATTTATTTGAGATTTTAGCTAATACCGACCCCTTCTTTCCACAGGGAAGAAATATAGGAATGAAACTTAAGAATGTTGGTTTTTGAGTCTGAAAAGAACAAATTCTGAGAAGACTCTGGGCAAAAAATAACATGGCTCAGTCACAGATAAGTTTTCCTCACACTTAATATTAAAAAATGACTGCCTTGGAGGAAGATAAGACAAAAGGAGCAGAGTTAAGGGGGTCTAGGTAAGGTATCCAGTGTCTCTGGGAGAGGAAGGGCCCGGTGCCCTCTCCCTGGTCCCGTGCCTGAAGACTGAGAGACAGAGAAATGAATTCTCTGGTGGGTTTGAAAATCCAAGGACAGATATGATGTATGTCATATTCGGGTGGAGCTGAGGATGCTGCCAGAGTTTTCCCAATGACCTCTGTGTGTTGAGGGACAAGAGACATCTCTGTGATGTATTTAGTCCAACAGGCCAAAAAATAATCTTGCCACATTTCCTGCAGCTTGAACACCATGGGAACCAAAGACTATTTCCACCACCCTGAGAGTGTCCAGGGCCTCGTCCGACTCAAAGAGGTCTAGACATCAGGACTGAGGAGAAAACAGTAACACACCTGGGCAGACAAGTGACCTGTCCATGACCTGTCTGTCCTCAGACTCATTCCTCGCCCTTTCTCTGTGCTAACCTGCCTCCCACGGAGCTGGGTGCCCAGAGGCTGTGCAGGGCCGTGCCAAGAGTGGGTGGTGAGAGGCTCCTCCCCAGGCAATTACCAAGGGGACTCCATTGCAAAGATTTTAAAAGCAACAGTAAAACTAGCTAAAGATTGAGTCTGTTCTTATTATTTTCACTTGCTGATCTTTCTAGACCGTGTCAGTGGTAACACACTCCTGCTTAAAAGAAAAAGAAAATGTTGTTCTAATTGCTGTTACTATTCAGATAGATAGATGATTGCTAGTGTGTGGGCTGAAAGGTATCTCCCACCAGTTCATGTGTTGAAGTCTTCACTCCTAGCACCCGAAGATGTGATGGCATTTGGAGGCAGGGTCTTTATAGAGGTCAGTAAGCTAAAATAAGGTCATTAGGGTAGGCACTAATTTATGCCTGGTGTTCTTATACAAAGAGGAAACTCAAATACAGATAGCTATAAAGGGAAGACAATATAAAGACACAAAAGGAAGATAGCCATCTACAAACCAGCTGAGGAGCATGGAACAGATCTTTCCCTGACAGCCCTTAGAAGGAACCAACTCTGCCAGCACCCTGACTTCACGTTTCCAGAATAATGAGAAAATAAGTTTCTGTTTAAATCACCCAGTCCATGGTGCAGCAGCCCTAGAAAACATAAATAGAAAGGTAGATAGACAGTTGGTAAATAGATTACTGGTACATAGATGACGGATAATATATAGACAGATGATGAATAGAGAGATAGATGATAATGATAGATAATAGGGGATTTGATAGATTAATTGATGATGGATATCATAGTAGAGAAACAGATCAATGAATATAATGATGGTAGACAATCATATAGATAGGTCGGTAGGTAGATAGGTAAGTAGGTAGGTAGAATGATGGTGGGCTTACATCATAGATGGATAGATAGATGCTATTTATGAAGAAGTAACCTTAAGACATATGGCCTTGACTGCTTGCATTCACTGCAAATGTAAATAAAGAAGTTTATCCCTAGATTCAGATTCAGGAAGTCATGTTTTCCAAATAATTATTCTTTAGCCACTCTGTTTTGTTATTTTAATGTGAGTGTATGTGTGTGTGTGTGTGTGTGTGTGAGAGAGAGAGAGAGAGAGAGAGAGAGAGAGAGATACTGGGAATTGAACCCAGGGGCATTCTACCTCTGAGCTTCACCCCACTCGCTTTTATGTATTTTTATTTGTTTTTTGAAACAGAGTTTCACTAAGCTGTTGAGATTGGTCTTGAACCTGTGATCCTCCTGTCTTAGCCTCCCAAGAACTGGGGTTACAAGTGTACACCACCACACCCAGCTATTGCTTTAATTTTTAAACACAAATAAAACCACCAGTTGCAATAAAATGACAGAATTGCAATAACTCAAGTTCTTTTTCAATGTGTTAACACTTTCTGTGCTATAGGATTAGAGGCACAAATTAGACACTAGCTAGTTTGAATGATTTTAACTTGTTATAAACTAACTGGAATTTCTGTGGGGTAAAGTCTATAAAGAAAAATGAGTATTCAAAGATGAATACTAGAAGCACAGTAATGAAGCTTATGACTGAAGAGAATTTCTCTTTTAAAGGAGCAATATATTAAAAAGTGATTTGTGGCTGGGTGTGGTAGCCCACACCTGTAATCCCAGTACTTGGGAGACTAAGAAGAATCAAAGGTTGGAGGCCAGCTTCAGCAATTTAGAGAGACCCTCAGCAACTTAGTGAGATTCTGTTTCAAAATTTAAAAAGAAAAAGGGAGCTGGGATGTAGTTCAGAGGTAGAATGCCTCTGGGCTCAATCCCCAGTATGAAGAAAAAAGTGATTTGCTGCAGAGGTCAAATATGATAGATGTAGACCACTAAGACTGTCTTTCTTCCTAAGCTCCTGTGTTTGGCCACTGCCTGCTAGATTTAGCCAACTGGAGGCAGTGGGGAGAGACTGGGTGACTGGGGTGTCCTTCCAGCTCTCTCTCTGCCTTGGATGATGCCTCCAGCAGTGATCTTGACTTCTCCCCAGCTCTGCCAGAAGGGCACATTTTAGACCCAGCTTCTCCAAGGATACCTCATCTCTTGGGTCCAACAAGACCACTTCTCTTTTTGTTCCCTTACTTTCAGGGAAGTAGCAGCTTGCTGCTAATAGTATCTAGAAGGTTCAGAGTTCTCTATCTAGTTTATCAACTCTCTCCATGACCTGTAGAACCAAGCCCTTTTAGTCAAGTCCACTAATGTGAATACTCAGAATGATTTTGGCTTTCCTGATTGGAGCTGGAAGATACAATGACTAAAAACTGTCCTGAAATGGGGATGCATCTCTGCAGAATCAAAGGTAACTGAAGACTTAAAGTATTGCGTCAATGACTTTACATGAGCCCAAAGAACTTAAATACAATCCTGGGAAAATTAAGGACCCTCACTGAATGGCTTTGTATTCCATGGGGGTGTGAAACAAAAATTAAGTTCAGTTTTAAAAACATATGATATTTGCATGTCAAAACACCTAGCCTATAAGAGATGGCAACTGCTTGCTGAGAAAAAGAATATTGAATGAATGAAGGAAGGAAGAAATTAAGAAGCAAATCATAATGCAAGGCACCTTGGGGAAATAAGAAGTTCAGTACTTAAGGGGGTGTAAGGAGGTTTATGCTTTTAGCATTCTTTTTGCAAGATTATTTCCAAGACAAAAATGTGATAAAAAGAAAGTATCTCTAAGATGGTTCAAAGGTATAGTCTGAATTCAGGTTGTGAATTAGAAAAACTCAGAATTTGCAAGTGGAAAAGGCTAATAAAATATTTACTAAGAAGTGAATCATAAAATGGATATAAGAACAGCAAAATGACTGGAATTCTTAGAACAATAAAGATGTACCAGACATCTTTAAAAATGGACTAACGAAGGATGCTTTCATCAGGGAATATGTACCCCACACACTGAATTACAAGGTTGACTGTAGATATGGATTTGGCAGAAATAAATTTGTAAAATAGACTCTAAGCAGCATACAGGATATAATAAAGGAGAAGTAAAGTACAGATTCCACCCAATAAAGAGCTGGCACAACAAGTCAACAGTGAAACACATAAACAAAAAGACAGGGTGGGTGGGAGGAGAGGCCATGGGATTGGAAGGGAGAATTGCAATGGGTACAGAGATAAAAAGAACATTCAGTTTCACATTGAGGAAAATAAATCTTAGAGCACTGGCATTTAATTGGTAATGGATAGTCTTAAAAGCCACTGGAGAAGCTGGGAGTGGTGGTACACGCCTGTAATCCCAGTACTTGGGAGTCTGAAACAGGATTGCAGGTTCTAAGCTAGCCTCAGCAACTTAGTGAAGCTCCCAGCAATTTAGAAAGATGCTGTTTTAAAATAAAAAAAAATACATCCGTGGTCTACGGGTGTAAGTAAGAGGTAGAATGCCCCTGGGTTCAGTCCACAGCACCACACACACACACGCGCACGCACGCACGCACGCACGCACACACAGAGCCACTGGAGACCCCACTGCCATTTTTCAAATCCTTCTCCATCCTCTCCTCCCACCTAGCACTGATAACTTGATTTTAACCCCAGAATGCTGATAACTTGATTATAACCCCAGAATTGTGGATCTGAGGATGATCAGAGAGAGAACTGAAGCCAAGAGGTGTGACTCCAGCCACCTCTTCCTGCACTCGGTTGATCTGATGTGACTCAGAACCTCACTACATTCCATCAGTAACTCTCCAGGCTTACATCCTCCACCTCAGGAAAGACCTGCCCGTCTGCTTCTCACTCACCTTCCCGGGCATCCACTACGGCCCCTGCAACCCAGCGCATCATCCTCAACTGGAACTCAGTCCCCTCTCCTTCCAGCTTTGAGCTTCCAATCACAGGGACTTCAGGCCCCATGAATGTCCTCTATTTTTACTGTTCTAAAAACATAGGACTCATAAAATTGCCAAAATTTGTTTCAATAATCTACTAGTTTTAAATCTATCTGGACTTAAATCTTCTTAAATTATTATTGAGAACTTTTGCCTTTAGAGTTTGTTTGTATTTATTTATTTATTTATTTTGCAGGACTGGGTTTTGAACCCAGGGACATTCTACCTCCGAGCTAGACCCTCAGCGCTATTTTTTATTCTTTATTTGGAAACAGGGTCTCACTAAGTTGTGGAGGGCCTCACTAAGTAGCTGAGGCTGGCCGCAAACCTGGATCCTCCTGTCTCAGCCTCCCAAGTACTAGGATTACAAGCTTGCACCACGTCTGGCTACCTTTAGAGTTTTAAAGGACACATTTCTTTTGTAATTCTTCCTTTGATCCCATACATATTCACTTCGTTTGAGACCTCACGCATTCCTTCTGTTTTAAACTCCCAGTAAAGGGCAAATGGCTTTGGTAGACAGTTCTGGACTAGGGGCTTGGAGTTCAGTACCTGGCTCTTCCAACTAAATTGAGGTCCAGTCTTCTCACCTAAAAAATGTGGAGAGGCATTAGGCATTTTTATCATGTATTTTCTACTTATTTCCAGACTGGGATCATATACATTATATATATATATATATATATATATATATATATATATATATACACTAATTAAGCTGCATATTACATATACATGTATATGCAGAGAGATAGCTTATTTAATTCTATTTTTTCTTTTGCATATTAAAAAATATCCCAGATGCTCAAACAGGTTATATAACCTTTCCCATTACATACAGGTGAAGTCACGGTTCCCCTCCCCCACGGCCGGCCATATCCACACATCTTGAAAGAGCATGCTGTCTTCCAGGCAGCACCTTGCCTCCCCAGATGAGGAGGATAATAAGCACCCTCTCTACCTGAAGGGCTACTGCAGGGATAAAATGAGGCCATGCCTGTGAAAGCATTTTAATCATAAAGCATTATTTAAATGCAATATATAATTACTATGATTATCTCCCAGCAGTCCAAGTCTTAAGCTCTTTAAAGTTCTCTTGCTTTCTCTATCCATAAAGCATTTCACTTTTATGTCTTGTTGGACTTAAACTCGGGCAAAACTAATACCCATTATGTCTTTCTAAGCTTTGTGCTTCAACAATTTTCTTTTACCTTCAAATTGTAACAAGGGCTTTAGTCCTCTGAGATGGAAATGACTCCTCATTCTGGTTTAACTCCTGTTTTTCTGGAATAATAATAATTAATATCACTTTTTTCCTCTCCAAAATCCAAGTTTGGATGATAAATTATATGGTTACCTACTGTCTGTTAGGTACCTCTTGCTATGGTCCCTGTCTTCTTCGATCTTGCTTGCTTTTCTCTAAAACATTACTGGATGCCCAATCCCCTCCCTATACACACTCACTGCTTGGGAGATTTACTGAGGTGGACCTCTTTCCCCTATTGTTGTCTTGTGCATCCCCCCCTTCATATTTCCTGCATAAAGAAGCATGGAATCTCATCTCCAACCATGTCTGTTATCATTTCACTTCATCCATTAAAGCTCACAGGTTTTATGCTTTACATTCAATTATCTTTTCTCTTCTTTGCATTTTTTTGTTCCTTTACCCTTCATAACAATACATTTCTACTTTGAGTACATACAAGTGAGTTCAACCTGGCTTGTTTTCCATTAATTACATATAAGCTCACTCCAAGTCTGGGACACACTCTCCATTGCTCCGTTGCTTCTTTAAGCCTTCCCAAACACATCCCTCACCCCATGTTCTAGCTCCTCTATTTTTATACAGTGCAAAGAGCTACCATAATTAAGCAGTTCCATCTATCAAGAGATGGAATCTACATCTTCAGCCCAGGAATCAGGTCTAGCCTTTACAGCTTTTTCTGAATACCAGAGTGCAATGGAAGAGATATTATGTCAAGTATGAGTGTAGACCTTATGACCTCTTTTGTACTGCTGCCACCACATTATTAACCCATAATACACTAGATGAGAGGCATGGTAGAGAAAGGCAGGTCGAATCTAAGCCCATCCCACTCATTCCAGCAAACCCACTTGAGGTCCCTGACATAGGAAGGAGCCCCACCAAACCACGTGGGGCAGAGCAGAGCCACCCTGGCTGACACCAGCTCAAACTGCTGTCCCATGGAGTTGTGAACAATAAGTGATGTTTGCAACCTTTTCAAACATATCTTATTTGACTTTACTTCACCCATCCCTAATATTACTGTCTGTATATTGATATCAGTGAAATTTATTTTATTTTCTCCCCTCCTTATTTCTTTGCATTTATGGGGATATCTTTGATGACATCTCTCTCTCTCTCTCTCTCTCTCTCTCTTTCTCTCTCTCTCTCTCTTTTGGTGCTGGAGATTGAACCTAGGGTCATTCTACCTTTGAGCTACACTCCCAGCCCTATTTTATTTCTTATCTGGAAACAGGGTCTTGTTAGGTTGATGAATCTCACTACTTGCTGAACCTGCGATACTCCTGCCTCAGCCTACCAAGTACTGGGATTACAAGCATGAGCTACCACACCCAATCTTTGACATCTTTAAGGGTATGCAAGAGCTTTGTACCAACCTACAAGGTAGGGACACCTTTATTTTATGGACAAAGACTCTCATCACAGAGGACATTAAGTATTTTGAGCACAGTTTTCTATCCAACATAATGCATCAGGAGACCAAAGTGCATTGGAAGTACAGTGGGATGAGGTGGATGAGAAGTGTGAGCAGGGAATGCTTCTGGAAGGGACAACAACCAAGAATGACCTTCAGGCAGAATGGTGTGCCCAGGGGCAAAAATAAGTGAAAGAACATTTTAAAAAGATGGCACAAGTGCAGATATAAATATGGAAACCCTTGTGGTGTATCCAGGAAAATGTTAATGAGAACACAGGCATGCACAACAAGGAATAATTTGAGATTATTTTTGGAAAAGTTAGGTGTTCAGAACATAGAGGACTTTGAAAAACTGTCAAATCTGTCAAAGAAATTTGCAGCTTGGCCTGGAGGCGCATGACTGTAATGCGAGTACTTGGGAGGCTGAGACAAGAGGAACGCAGGTTGGAGACCAGCCTCCGCAATTTAGCATGACCCTGTGTTGAAAATTAAAAATTTATAAAAGGGCTGGGAGTATATCTAGGAGGTAGAATGCCCTTGGCTTTAATCCCCAGTACAAAAAAAAATGCATAACAGAGTCATATCATCCCAGTTATTCTTAAGAAGCTTTTTTTGTGTTTTAATTGATTTTAGGATTTTATGCCCATATTATATCTTTTTCTCTCCAATGTGCAAATATTTGAAAAGTATCCAGTCTGCCTCATTGATTAGTAAACTCCTCAAAGCCACCAATATATTAAAAAGTACTTAGTGTGAGCAATTTGGAATTGGGCTACCTGGTGTTAAGAAATTTAGTGTAAGCCACTAGAACTATATCAAACCAAAAAACTTCTGCACAGCAAAGGCAATGATCAACAAAATGAGAAGGGGACTTAGAAAATAAAGAAAAAAGTTGCAAGCTCTATATCTGGTAAAGGGTTAACATCTGTCACTTTGCAATTATCTGTAAGCCAATGGTGCATACCTTGTAGGTATTGTGGAAAGTGTTCATCTAATATCCACTCCATACAACGATCCGCTCTGACTTCCAGGAAATTCCTCTGAACCAGCTTTAGTACTGCTTCCCCTTGCTTTTGGCAGATTTTCCATTTTATTTGAAACAGCATCTCAAGTATAAAGTTACATTTATAAACATCTTCAAAACCCACTTCTGGCAGCTTGCAGAATGACTTGAGATGGATGTTTGTAGGTGTGTATCCATAATGGCTGAGATTGCATCACTTTGACTCAAGTTATTATCTTTTATAACAGGAGTGTCATTTGAGGGAGTGATGGTACAAATGCGCAGGACTTTGGGAAGGGAGCTACAGCAATTACACCTGGATTATGCCTGAACAGGACTGGAAACTTCAATCTTGACTGGTTTGGTGGAGCCTTGCCTACCATAGAGTTGTGGTTGTATCTGAATTTTGGAAACAATTACAGGTTTATGATTTTATTAAAAGCCATTGAAACCTACTGGATAAACCTACCTCCCTTTACCATAGCAAACTCTTAAACTCATCACTGAAACCTATGACACATACATGCAAATGCACACATCATACATTTTGGCAAAATAGAATCACTAAAATAGAGAAACAACTGCAATATACAGTCTAAATATTAGCTGATATTAGTTTGGTAGGAATTAAATAAAATTTTTAAAAAAGCCTAGCATACACATGCTTGTGTGTTATTTGCTTTGGGAAAGCTCACTGCTCTTCACAGGATGTTTGCAAATTTGGAAATTTCTCACCTGCCATTTTCCATTCCTCTCTCTAATATTCTACCTTCACCTCTACTCCCCGTGTGATCTGTGGGGCTTTTCAATTTCCAGGATATCTCCTCATATCTTGTGGGCGTTTTATTCAGAAAAGCCTATACTCCCTTCTTCAATTCTAGGTATCTCTTAGCATTTCCAAAGAGACCTTCCATCCTTTCTCTACAGTATCTATAACAGAGAAATAGTTTGGGTCTTAACTATCTGTTTTACCACAGTACAGATAAATAAAATTATATATAGGTGATATAAACATGGACAGATGGATGAAAGGATTGGATGATTGATAGATGATAGATAGATAGATAGATAGATAGATAGATGATAGATCCATATCTCTTTAACATTGTATATCTCTTTAACACCTACACCCTCTCCAAGTGACACTGGAACTCATCTTCTATTCTTTGTGATCAGTTCTTCATATTTCTTTGTATATCCAGTGCATAGACTATTACTTGGTGATTGTTGGTGATATTTATTTAATGAACAAAAATATGGTCTCCCTGATTTGTCACCAATGCATTCATCCATATATTCACTCAGCAAATCTTTTATTAAGCTTCCAGTAAGTGCCAGATACTTTTCTCGACCCTGGAGATAGACCTTGGGAAGAAACAGTCTACGATAGCTCAATCTCTGTTCTTATAAAAATTTCTTTTTTATTCTTTTTTTTTTGTTTTGGAACTGATGATTGAACCCAAGGGCATTCTACCTCTGAGTTACACTCCCAGTTCTTTTTCCTTTTTGTTTTGAAACAGGGTCTCACTAAGTTGCTGAGGCTCTTAGATTGCTGAAGCTGGCCTGGAAACTGTGATCCCCCTATCTCAGTCTCTCAAGTACTGGGATTACAGGTATGAACCATCACATCCCACTTGGAAACTGCTTTTTAATGACTTTGCATTTCTATCACTATCCACCTACACCCCCTCCAAGTGACACTGGAACCCATCCTCCATTCTTTGTGATCAGATCTTCATATTTCTTTTAACTGGATGGATAAAATAGTCTCCTGACATTTTCCATTTTTTCCTCTATAATTTTGATTTCTTGCAATTTACCATGTTCATTTTAACCAAAATCATTTCCCAAGACTAAAATCTAATTATGTCTCTATTTTGCACTCTTCACTGATTTTTTTCATCCTTTACAGAGCAAAGCTTGAGTTCTGGAACTGCGCGTCAGGGCTCTTTATGAGCTCACCCGTACCTACTTTGTAAGTGTCATCTCCTGGTGCTCTGAAACACACCCCGGTCTTGCAGCAATGCCGGGTGACTGGCAGTTCTTGAACTTGGTCTCAACATCTCCTATTTCCAGCCCTTCGTACATGGTGCTCCCTCTGTCATCCCTGCCTCTCCTCAGCAGGTTAATCCCTCCATGTTCAAGGCAAATATTTCCTCTCTGACACTTCCTGGACTTTCCCAGATCATTTAATAATCTCCTCCATTATGTTCCTGAATGACATAAATGACTGAATGACAGGTCTGACCTCACAGCTTTTATTCTGACCCCTCCCACCCATAGCAGAGGCAGATGAATTGTTTGTCATTGTTTATTTAAATGATAATCTTATTGAGTCAATGCTATGATCTATACTGTCCCACTGATTTATTCCCTTCCTACTTTTCCAATCTCATCTCTCCTGGTTCTCTTCTTTCCATTACACAAAGCTCCACTACCTCCTTTATGTTTTAGTTTTTCTTTTTTTAGAGTAAATAGATAGGTAAATTGGTTTTTTTCTATTTTTTAAATTTGTTGACTGACACATCATATTTGTACCTATGAGGTACAATGTGATGCTTTGATTCCTGTATATTTTGAGTAATGATCAACTTAACTTAGAAATTATAAGCCGGGTGTGGTGGTGCACGCTTGTAATCCCAGTACTTGGGAGGCTGAGACAGGAGGATCCAGATTCGCGGCCAGCCTCAGCTACATAGTGAGGCCCTCTGCAACTTAGTGACACCCTGTTTCAAAATAAAGAACAAAAAATAGGGCTGGGGGTGTAGCTCGGAGGTAGAATGTCCCTGGGTTCAATCCCCAGCATCCCAAAAAAAAGAAAAAAGAAATTATCATATCTATCACCTTACACTTTGTCATTTCTTTATGGTGAGCACATCCCAAATACTCTATTCTAACTATTCTGAGACATACAATGGGTGAATAAGTTCTAGTATTCTATGAGACAGCAGTGAATATAAGTAACACTAATGCATTATATGTCTCCTCTCTGTTTTTTGAGTACATCCACCCTTTCCCATCTTTTTCCAGGTGCTTCTTTCTGCCTGGAATGGTTTTCCCTGACTCTTCCTAAGACAGACTCATACACAGCCTTTAGGTCTCATCTTTCTGTCACCTGACCAGAAGTGCCTCCCAGGATTACCCCTTCCAAGTAGGCTTCTCTGCTTACTCTCTATTCTAACACACTGTTTATCTCCTTCTTTGCACTGTTCATAATATAAGAGACTCTAGGCTCTTTGTTGAAGGCTTCTGCTGACTTGATGGAGTGCAAGATCATTGAAGACAAGGACTTGTCAAACTCTTCCAGTCTCTGGATCTAAAGCCCAGTATGGTCCTTAACACTAGTCAGGCCTCTAAAGATACTGGTTGACTTAACAAGCACTGACCACGTGTAGCTATGGAGAAATCCAGGTGGCAAGAAAGGAAAGCCTCCTTTGGCCAGTGGCCCCCAAGGATCCAACATCTACCAACAATCATGTGCATGAGTGTGGAGACCACAGCTCTAACCACAGCTGAAGCTCAAGATGAGACGGCAGCACTGGCCAGGGTGGCATGACCCAACCTCTTGTGACAGATCAGAAGTGTCTCCTATGCAGCTCCTGACTCCTGACCCATGGAAACTGTGGGAGATAAGAAATGTCTGCTGCTTTAAGCTGACTAAGTTTTGAGGTAATTTGTTATAGATAACTAATACAAGTGTCAAGTCTGATTTATTTGGTCCATTGCATATCTGAAACCCAGTATCCTTACAAATAATCCTTAACCTTATACACAGTAGGATAGTTGTAAAGGCAAAAAAGTAAGATAAAAAGAAATTGGATGATGAGAAGAAATAGAAGAAAAAGGAGATGGACTAGCTTGCAGTAGATATGTTGGACACAGGTCTGTGGCTGTGATACATTTTGGAGATTGTAGAGAATTGCATTAGGCTATAACTCTACATAAGAGCAAAAGTCTGGCATATAATTTTTTTTGTGCTACTGGGGATTGAACCCAGGGACATTCTACCTCCAAACTATACCCCCAGTTCTATTTTTTATTCTTTATTTTGAAACAGGGTCTCACTAAGTTGTGGAGCACCTCACTAAGAGGCTGAGGCAAGCTGCCAACATGGATCCTCCGGTCTCAACTTCCCAAGTACTAGGATTACAAGCGTGCACCACCACGCCCAGCTTGGCATATAATTTTTGACTGCCTCCTTTTATAACTCCAAGGTAGCAAAATAATGTTTATTTAACTAGTGTTATTCATTTGAAGTCTTTTCTGTATGATTTCCTTGATTTTTAAAGCATTCTCCAATGATTCTCTATTAATCTATAGCCAGAAAATCCAGAGATTATTTTTATTATTAAGATTTTACATATTAAAAGCTCTGCCAGTCTTGGTGGCACATGCTTGTAATCCCAGTACTTGGGAGGCTGCGACAGGAGGTTCACAGCTTCAAGGCTAACCTCGGCAATTTAGCGAGACTCTCAGCAACCTAGCAAGACCCTGTTTTAAAAATAAAAAATAAAAAAGACTTGGTTATAGCTTGGAGGTAGAGTGCCTCTTGGTTCAATCCCTAGTGCCACTAAAAAATAAATAAGTAATTAAAAGTTCTAAGCTTTTCAGCATCTCTGGAACTATGAATCGGAAATAAACAATGCAAGAGTCTATGGAAGACTGTACCCAAATGAAATACCTTAAACCCAATTCTAGAGTCTGTGTATTTAAGAAATATTTTGAACAACTGGGGATGTTTATCTTGGACAAGAGATAACTTGAATACAGTATGAGAACTACTTTCAAATGTTTTAAAATTTTTGTGTGCCAGGAGAAATAGGGAGAAATTGAGACATAGGAGGGACTCCAGACAAAGGAGAAATTTAATGGAATGAAGGAGGGGACCTGACTGAGGGAGGTGGGAGGGGGAGAAAGGCTGGAAGAGGGAAACACTTCAATGGATATAATGTACAGACACAAACTCATCCAAGTAAAGCACTGTGTTGAGCATGAGAAGGTGGAGAGGGAGAAGGAGTGGGTGGGAACTGGGGGAAGGCTCACTGAGTTCTGTGTGCATATGCCTCTATCACCTTGAACTTCAGCAAGATGTATGATTACAATGCAACAACAAAAATTTTTTAAAAATAAATAAGCTAGTTCTATGGACTCTAAGAATAGAGTTAGTATTGAATTACAAAGCAACACAAACTAGCTAAACATAAGTAAAACATTTATGACATATCTGAAGACAATAGAATATCCTGCCTTGACAGACCCTCAGTTCTGTATCGCTAAAGATGTACCGGTAGATATTCACTCACTCTTTACTGCAAAGGATACAGGAGGGTCTGCAATACCCTGGCAGTGGGCAGAGGGTTCCCCACCAGCCCTCTAATTCTGTAATTGTATTGAATAAATCACTAACATTTTTGGTGAGGTACTGGGGATTGAACCCAAGGAGGGCTCTACCTCTGAGGTATACCCCCAGGCCTTTTTAGTTTTTTTTTTTTTTTTGAAACAGGGTCTCACTAAATTGAAGGCTTAGTTAATTGCTGAGGCTAGCCTGCAATCTGCAATCCTTGTATCTCAGCCTCCCAAGTACTAGGATTACAGGTGTGAGCCACCATGCCCAGCTAGTGATTAATATTTTAGTATAGTTGATGATGTGGGCAGGCAGTGCACATATGAGAGGAATCTTTGCTTAGATAATGTTCTTGTGTTAATTCCTTGATGACGTTGCTCACATAATTGAAGCTGTATAAGAAGTCTGCTTTTTATGTCCTGGCTCTACTTCATTGGCTCCAATAGCTGAGAATGTTTGGGGATGCTCATAGAAGGCAAGGAAGAGGCGCAAAGGGGGCCTCAAGGACTGGACTGGACCTCCAGGATTCTAAACTGTCCATGCTGCCCTCATCTTGGCACACCTTTGCTTGTTTCTATCCTTCCTGACTGGACACAAGTCTTTGCAACAAGGTCGGACGTCTCATCTATCTATCCTTGTAGCTCTGCAGGAAGAACCATAACACTGAAGCTCTGTACTTCTGGATGGATTAGTACGGCCTGGTTCAATTGCTTACCTCCGAACCAACAATTATGGGAAAAAAGTGACTGTCCTTGATCTATGTATTCTACTACTAGTTGAAACATAAGAAACAGAGTATAAGAAGTTATAAAACACTCATGACAGTCAAAAGCAATCCTTATTTCAGTTCACCATAATTTCTTATTTTTTCTCTGCTCTGTCCTGATTTTTACAGTTGTTATCTAATATTATGCAGTTATGAAATTATAGTTAAATGTGTTGAAGTTTCCTATAACTGGAAAAACCTGCATATTTATTTTCTCTTCACAAATATATTATACGTTTCAAAGTTTCATAGTCAGGTGTGGTGGCACGCGCTTGTAATCCCAGTACTTGGGAGGCCGAGATAGGAGGATCACAGGTTCAAGGATAGCCTCAGCAAGTAGTGAGACTCTCATCAACCTAGTGAGACCCTGTTTCAAAATAAAAATAACAAATAGGGCTTGGGGTGTAGTTCGGAGGCAGAATGCCCCTGAGCTCAATTCCTAGTAAAACAAAAAACAGTTTCATTGCTTCTGGCGAATATAATTATATCATAATATGTCCCCGCCATTCTTTTTTAATTTCCTGAGTCATTTTAAACAAGTGCGACAGAATCAATCTGGCTGAAAGGTCTGGTAATTAAGAAGCACTGCCCCACACCTTTACAGCATCTCAAGTGGTAGAGATCACAAGTCACATCTGCAGCCGCAAAACAAAAAACAAAACAAAAAACAAAAACAAAAACAAAAAAAGTGAAGAGTTTCCAGCAAAGACTCCCCTGACCTTGGCCAGATATTCTTTCAGTTGCTAATCCTCTAGGAAGGACTTCTTAACTCATGCAGGTAAAAAAATTATATTAGAGATGCTAAGATTGCCACAGGGTATTGTAAATTTTTTATTATTTTACCTGGTTTGGGATGACAATTTGAGATTTTCTCACTAAATATTATGGTAAAAACAATGTAAGTATCTCTTTATTGATATCTTAAATACAATGGGAATTAGACTTACATAATAGTGGAGCAATTGTAATAAACACATAGACACAATTATTTTCTTTAGTGCTGAATTTTCATGTGAATATGAAAAGAATAACACAAATGATAATTTTCTTTTATCTTTTACCCATGTGTTACCTGTGTGTTCAGATCACAACACTTCAGAGAAATGATGATCTAAAACATGAACTAGTTAATGGAAGCTATCAATTAAAACACGAACTCTAAAAGTATTAGCTGTGTGAGTTAAAACATGAACTCTGGCGTGTTCCTCCTACTGAACACTTGTGCCAGTGGAATTTGCCTGAACCAAGAATAACAGCTATCCTGGAACATCTTAATTGTGTGGTTGGCGACGGTTCAAACTTCCTGGTGTGTGTGATGCAAGTCTCCCTCGGGCGATTCTGGTTTCCTGGTTAACCTGGGAAATAAATGGGGATGACTTAATAGATAATTGGCTTTTTGTAGGAGGGCCAAAGCCAGAGAACAGAGGCTGTCTCACCCAGGTGCACTACAACATGCTGGGAGAATTTGCTCATCAGGTCAGAATATCTTTGTGAGACACCAGCTGCCATTGGCTGAGGTTTTCCTGCTAGTCACACAATTCTTTATATTTTAAGGAGAATGCACCATTTATTTGTTTATTTGGATTGAGTTGGAAATTTCACAATGTCTAAAGAGACACCTATGCATAAATCCATATAGTCATTAAAACAAACCCAAATCCTTACATCTGCTTAAAACACTGGAAGAGATAGTTTTAAACTATTTTTTTTTTTTTTTTTTTGCAGACAGGATTGAACGCAGGGGCGTTCTACCTCTGCGCTACGCCCCCGGCCCTATTTTTTATACTTTATTTTGAAACCGGGTCTCACGAAGTTGCAGAGGGCCTCACTAAGAGGAGAGAGAGAGAGAGAGAGACAGACAGACAGACAGACAGACAGCAAGAGAGCTGAGGCTGGCCGCGAACCCGGATCCTCTGGTCTCTGCCTCCCAAAGTACTGGGATTACAAGTGTGCGCCATCACGCCCGGCTCTAAACTACCTTTTATTTTATATTTTACTCAAATATTTTAGATGATCAGTATTATTTGAATTTATATAGATAACATGATGCTAAGCATTATAAATAAATCATTTCTTATTCATTCACATACATTTTGATATGCTCAATGCATGAAAATCATAAAATATAAACTCGGTTTATGGGTAATATGAAAAATAATGAAAAACTCATTTTTGGCAATCATATTACTGAAATATCTACATCTGACTATTGTATGCCTTAACCAAAAATACAAGTGAATTTAGAAAGATATTAGCAAGTAGTAGGTACAAGCATTGAGTTAAATAGAAAGATATTTTTAAGTTCTTGGGCCTGCCCTATAAACACTTAGTGAAAGAGACTTCACGCCCCAAATTTTACATTTTTTTATGACACCTCTGCTTATTTCATCTGGAGTTTAATTTTCCCCTCAAACTATCCAAAGAATGAATTTTAAGAAGTAACATAACTTCCTGTTGAGATTCTAGTTGGAATCTAAGTCAGAGTGTCGGTTGGTGACTAACCCCCAGGTCACTGGCCTGGCTACTGCTGTGGCTGCTGTCTGTGACATGAGCCGAGAGCAGGGCTGAAGCAATTCTGCTTCAGAGGAACATGCAAAACTTGCAGGCCAAGCCCGAAAGCCTTGTGAGGCTGAGACAGAAGGATCACAGGTTCGAGGCCAGGCTCAGCAAATTAGCAAGACCTTCATCAACTTAGCGAGACCCTGTTTCAAAATAAAAATTAAAAAAAGATTGGGGTGTAACTCAGAGGTAGAATGCTCCTGGGCTCAATCTCCAGAACCAAACCAAACAAAACAAACAAGCAAAAAAAACAACAAAAAAAAACCTTCCTGGCTTGGCCATTTCTCTTTTTCCAACATCTTCAGCCACCTCCCAGAAAGGAAGCCTTCCAGTAGTCTGTTTTTCTTTCTCTTACACTCTTATCTCCATAAAAATCCGTGATACCTCCCACTGTGGATTTTCATTTCAACACACTCCACTGTGCTTAATGAAATGCAAGCACATCAATCCCGCCTGGCAGCTCCCTGGCCTCCTCCTGACTTTGTCTGTAACCAGACTCCCTCCAGTCTCAGGCCTTGTCTCCCTGTTCACTAGGTGGCCATTCCTCCTCCTGGCCCCCAGTGAGTATCCTGTTTCCACTGCTGTTTTCAAAACATAATTTCCAGACAGGTGAACTCAACTTTTTTGGAAACTGGTGATATTTAAGATATCACCTCTCTTTATTCCTATAATTTGTACAAAAACGTCTTCTCACTTATACTTTTCAACTTCTTAGGGATCTGGCTCATTGTTACCTGAATGCCATTATCATTCTAGAAATCTTCCCCACTAGTTGGGCAGCACCTCTAACACAGAAGTTCCACCTGGTGACCTTTACTTTGACCTCCCTTGCTTCAGTATTAGCACATTCTCTGTTATGGTGGGAGCGGCACTGTGGGCTCTTTCCCTTCAATTCAGATCAGATTGTCTGAAGAGGGGAATTAAAACTAGCAGGCGGCTCAGTTGCAGCCTTAACAAAATGGTATTACAAAGTCAGTAGGAAATACAAAAAGAGAAGAGGAAAAGAGCAGTGCCTGGAAGGTACGCTGGAGAGCCCGAAAGTGGAACTTTCCCCACCCCCAGACCCCAGATATGTTCTTATCAGTGTTACCAAGGCAACAAGCTAGTATTGCTTAGGCATAACTTATTTCTTAGGCCGGTGGTGCCTTTCAGTCTGGTAAATGTACTTACTAAGTATAAAGGTCACTAATCTACCTTGTTGTGACCCCTATTGTATTGGGCTGTATTGGTTGTCTATCAACTATGGGCACTTTGATGTAACACATGGAGTTTGCTTTCTCATACTGAGGCCGAGTCACAAAGGATAGGAGGGAAACAGAGGCACTGATACAGCCAGTATGGCTGTGTGTAATCTCTAAGAGCAAGGCATAAGACTCTTGCTATCTTTATGGTTTTGAAATGTGCCAGGCAGAGTCACTGTGATCTTAGGGCTAAAGCCTTAACTGCCCCTATGGTGCTCTCAAGTCTCTGCGTGCTTCTAAGGCTAGAGGCTTCAATTGTCTTTACATTCTTACTATGGGTTAATCATTTAGAACAATGGGGCAGAAGAAGAAGGGACGGGGAGCTCTTGGAATGTAACAGAGCTACAGCCTCTCCCTGCCTGAATGACTGCCTTTTACATTTTACTAGAAATTAATATCAGAGCAATTTTCCCAAATCAGCACATTCTCGATCCTTACTTTCATGTTCATAGAGTTAAATCTTCTAGGCACCCAAATTTGAGGTTCCTGAACTTCAGAATCCCATACTGTGACTTCCACGTGACCTCATTCTTTGATATTTGTATTGAGGGATTATTCATATCACACACTGAGCCAGTCTAGGTTTACAAGGAGACACAACTTAGGCCTGTTCAGGTCCAGAGAGTATAAAGGTCACTGCAGAGAAAGAAGTCGAGGCCCTATGAGGATTGACTAATCACAGATACACTGAAGTCCCCAGAATGATGTCAGGTGAAGAGGAAAACCAATTGCACATGAAAAATACCTGGTGGCTTGCTGCTCCCAGTTTCCTTGTGTTTTACCCTCATCCACAATGTGGACCTCTCCCTTGATTTTCAGACTTATCAGACTTGTTTTTCTTCCTTCCGCTCTCCGCCCTCTATTCTTCTCTGGTCAGTACTGCCAACTTTATCCCTCTGCTAGAGTTGTTTCTATGTGTGTACACACTCTTCACTTATCTCAAATAATCACTTCTCTTGTTCAAGGCTCATTTCTCTACACATCCCACAGATCTCACCTCCTCTAAACTTTGCCCAGACCTCATGTACCAATCACTCCCCTCACATTATGAATCTTTAATTTCTCTCTCTCCTTTCCCTGTTAGCATTCCTTCTCTTCATAGCCAAAATCCTTCTAATGCATGGCTGCTCTTTATCCTTACCTTCACACTCATTTATACACCTACTGCAAATCAGCTTCAGCTTCTACTTGACCCTGCCAGGGAAACTACTGATGCAAGATTAGCAGATCCTGAGAACACCTTTCAGGCTATCCAACACCATTGTTAGGTGTCAGGAATAATAGTCCCACTGTAAAATTCCTCTTATTTTTTCCACTTATCGTTATCACCATTCTTTCCTGATTTCCTTCCATCGTCTTCTTTCTCTCCTACAGCTCCTGAATATTGTGTTCACCAAGAGTTTTTTTTTCTTCCTTTTCTCTTTGTGTACTTCTTCCTTTCTCTAGGCATTCCATCTACACCAATTATCTCACATGCACTAATAAACTAATAATTCTTCAATCTCTTTCATTGCCCAAACTATTTTCCTGAGATTCAGACCAATATTTCTATTGTTTACAATATATATCCATCTACGTATCTTCATGTTCTATCAACTTAAGCTATACATCATTGAAATAAGTGTTGGTATCCTTCCTCTTGCTCTTCCTATTGCATCTAACTTGTTGAGTGCCACTACCATCCACAGAGTTACACAAGACAGACATCTGAGGACTTCCTTGATTCTTTTCTCTTCATAATCTCTAATTCCATCAGTCAACAGCCCTTGTCATGTCTTCATCCTGAATGTGTCTTGAAGCTGTTTCTGTGTCTGGCCCCACTTCCATTCTCTTAGGTGTGTCTTTAAAATCTGTGGCATGCATGACTGCATCACTGCTTCGACTAGTTTCATTGCTGCTAGCCTTCTTTCCTTTAAATCTTTAAATACAATAGCCAGATTAATCTTTCTTTTAAAAATATAAACCTAACTATATCATCCCCAACCTTTAAAAATATTCCAATATTCCTTCTGGGCATCAGAATAAAATTCAAATTACTTCTCCAGTCTGTTCATCAAATAATAGTAAGCTCTTAGTTCTCTGGCCTCTGCTTACCTTTACAAATTAGTTTCATGAAGACTTCCCCACATGAACTTTTTATCCAGCCAATAGCATGTTTTCACCTAATATAATGCGAACATGCCCTTGCCCTATCTTCAGATGGGAGACCCAAAGGCCCGTCCCTCTCTATCTCAGTGACCTTTGCTCCTCCTTATTTAGGTCAAAATACCACCTGGTCTTGCATAATGTATAAACTCAATCATGAAGCTAATCACTAACAATAGAACCCAGGACAGTTGAAGAAAGAGAGAAAATAAAACAAAAGGGGTTTATTTGAATAAATATAAATAAAGCAAAACAGAAAAGATAAAGTAGACAGACCACTCTAGTCTTGGCCTTGACATCACCATCTTCAGGAATCCAGAGCTCCCTTGTTACCCAAGAAGCTCACATCCTCCTCCCATTACTCCAATTCTCCCAAACACAAGTGGCTTTGCAGCCAACCGGGATGTCACTTGATACCCTTCATCCCTGTGTACCTCAGACACCTCCAGAAGCCCAAGATTTCCACTTTACCCCTGCTCACCAAGGCCCATGGACTTCTTGATTATGCTTTGTTTACTCATATTCCCTAACATTCCCCGATTTTCCAGGCCCTTCTACTCTTCTCCCTTCCCTTTTTGTTCTGAATTTCCCCTCTACTTTTTGGATTGGCTCCACCTGAAAGACAGACTTCTCCATGGTTCTATCAAGAAAAATCTGTTTTCTTTCTACACCTCTTGTGCCACCAACTTGAAAGTCCTGTGGAAATCCTCTATGCTCCTGATTGCCAGTCAGACACCACCCTTTCATCCCTCCTGAAAATTCTCATACTGAAGCTCTTGTTTCAGACTCCATCGCCCATTCTCTCACCTTATTATACTCATCTAAAACCACTAGGACACTTCCTATTCTTTGAGAATTTGTATTTACTAATTCACTGTCACTCTTTCAACTCCACTGCAGTCTCAACCTCCTGTAATTTAGATACATACATACATTATCACTATACTACTCTGGTTACTAAGTTTTTAAAATCTATTCCTATTTAATAATCCTTTCTCTAGAACACCTCAAACATTTCTCCTCTTAATTATGACATTAACTTTGTCTTTACCATTAACTACACACTTTCTACGATGCAAATTTTAAGAATTCTGTACTCCAATCTGCTATTATCCCAGTCAATTCCTTAAGATGCTCCAACTCAAAAAAAAGTTCTGTAGCTGTGTCAAAATATAAGTTTATCCTACCTTGTCATTATTAACCCCTTTCTCTTTCTTGTTTCATTATCTTAATTATCTCTAATTTAGCAATTTTGGATTCACACCTTCAAATAACTTGCTGATCCCTCACTTCATTGCTACCAGTGGAAAAGTCTTATTGTAATTAAATCCAACTTGCCACCCACTCCTCCTCTGCACTCAGACACCTGAAAAAAGTGAAGAGGGATATTTGAATACTTTAAGTACTCTTAATTTTTAATCAGGTCTCTTACTGCTGCCAGAAACCCTCCCACATTCCTTTTGACCATTTCTTCTCTCACTTACTAAATGACTCTTTGCAATGTTTTCTATCCTCAAATTTCCACCATCTACTTTTCTATCTTCCTTCTTTGTTTCACTGAAAAATAAAGGATATCAGAAAAATAATCTTCAGACCTCTCCAGATCACCACTACCATCTACTTGTGCCTGTCCCCATTTACTACTGATACTGGGTTTTCCTTACTGGGTCCTTTGTCTCAGAAAATTGACCAATGAAGTCACAGACAACAGAAAGGCAAGTGTAAGAGTAGGAAAGTTTTAACTCAAGGAAAATAGACAAACAGGGGGTAGGGGGCCAAAGAGAGAGAGAGAGAGAGAGAGAGAGAGAGAGAGTTGCCACTGGGGCTACTGGTCTTGGGGCCTATCTCCTCTTTCTGTCTCCTTTGTCTCCTTCTCCTCCCCTCCTCTCCTTCTTGCTGATGTGAAGCTAGTCCTGTGTGTTCCCTTTCTTACTCCTTTTCTGTGATTCATGAGCCAGCCAGGCTTCCTCTTGGACAAGCATCACATAAACACATTATTACATTATTTGTGGTCAGTTTGGGGAACAGTATGTAGCCATAGTGCTCAAGACCAGTCTCAGGCCGGTCTCAGGAATCAAAACTCTAATCTATTTTACATAGCAGTCTGAGAAATAACACTTAGCCCCGTCACTCAAGGCCAGTCCGACTCTGGTCTCCTTGTTTTCAGTTTTTATTAACCATGTGTCTCCCAGGATTCTCAATCCCTCATACCTAGGGGTTTCTAAGTTCTAACTGTGCCAGTATTGGAAAATTGCTCTGATATTAATTTCTAGTAAAATGTAAAAGGCAGTCATTCATGCAGGGAGAGGTGGTAGATCTGTTACATTCCAAGAGCTCCCCCTCCCTTCTTTTCTGCCCCTTTGTTCTAAATGATTAACCCATAGTAAGAATGTAAAGACAATTGAAACCTCTAGCCTTAGCAGCGTGCAGAGACTTTAGAGCACCATAGGGGCAGTTAAGGCTTTAGCCCTAAGATCACAGTGACTCTGCCTAGCACATTTTAAAACTAAAGATAGCAAGGGCCTTATGCCTTGCTCTTAGAGATTACACACAGCCACACTGGCTGTAATCAGTGCCTCTGTTTCCCTCCTATTCTTTGTTACTCGGCCTCAGTATGAAAAAGGCAAACTCCCTGTGTTACATCAAAGTGCCCATAGCTGATAGACAACCAATACAGCCCAATACAATAGGGGTAAAAACAAGGTAGATTATTGGCCTCTGCACTTAGTAAGTACACTTAGTAGACTAGAAGGCACCACCTGCCTAAGGAATAAGTTATGCCTAAAAATAAGTTAATAGTCTGTTGCCTTGGTAATGCTGATAAGAACATACCAATGTGGAAACTGTATTTAAGGGGTCGGGGTCCGAGGGAGGGGCAGAGTTCCACTTTTGGGCTCTCCAGCGTGTCTTCCAGGCATCCTACTTTTTTCTCTTCTCTTTTTATATTTTCTACTGACTTTGTAGTAAAATTTGTTAAGCTGCAATCGATCCGCCTGTTAGTTTTAATTCCCCTCTTCAGAAAATCTGATCTAAATTAAAGGGAAAGAACCCACAGTGCTGCTTCCACCAAAACACTCACGACTTCCCTTTGTATTTGTGATAAACTTGATTTTTCTAAGATTCCCCATATTTGGGTTCTAGATTTCAGCCTGCCTTGTCTATTTAATGAAGTGGTTCAAGAAATATGCCTCTGTGTCATTTTTACCTTCTTCACTGAATCATTTCCATCATTAGAGAAACATGTTAGAAACCCTAATCGTTTCTGATCCAAAATCACATTCCAGGTTATGACTAGATTCTTCTGTTTTTGTTTTTGTTTTTTCTGAGATAAACTTGGTGGGGGGAGGGAAACGTGTACTTTTCTTGGTGCCAAGAACTGTTGTCTGTAGGCTTGGATTTTCATGGCCCAGCAGAGCCTGCTAACTTGAGTTAAAGGTCTGAGAGCAATGGTAGCCTATAGAGGTAAACCATAGAAAGAAATTGCAGCCCTTGAAAGATGCTGTTCCATATGATCTAGGAACTAGGCCTTTAAGCAAACTGCCCCAGCCTCTTCACAAAAGGCAAAAGGGTCTGTTTTTACTGGCAGGGTTGGTAGAATTTGGGTCACCCGAGTATTTAATGAGTCAACTTATTGCTACCAATCCACTATTCCAATACTTCAGTTTTACTACTTCCTCGGTCTAACAAAGAATTCAGCTTGGACCTAACATTATTTGAACTGTTTCCTTCCTTAATCCTCATTACCTTCTCACTCAATGTATGGGAGATGGGGATGTAGAAGGAAATACAGCAAGTGATATTATCATAGGAAACATGATAATTCCGTGGAGAGTCCTGAGGAGTTCCCAGGTTTGGGGAAGGGAAACTCACCTCAGGATTTTGAGGTCCTTGGCTTTCGTGGCAGAAAATAATTTCAGCATGCGCCAGTCAGAGATATAGACAGGCTTATTTAGGAAAAGTGGAGGATCCACGTTCAAGGGAGAATGTGGGCCATCTCGAGAGGGAGAGAGTGCTTCGGGTCTTTACAATCTTTCTTCTTATAGGGGATCCCAAGAGGGGCTGGCTAGGGACACATGGCAGGGATGGGGTGACATGGGGTGGCCAGTCTCCTTTTATGAATTCTCAGGTTCTCACCATTTCATTGGTGGGTGCTGGGTGGTGCCTGAGCTTGACAAATGGTGAGACCTCCTTTGGGGATTGTTTTGTTTGCCAAGCATCCCAGGAAGTTCAGGCGTGAGGATAGGCCATTGTGATTAAAAAGTGTAGGTATATTGAGGACCTTTGCCTTAGAAAAAGGAGAGGCCAGATAGGCCATTATGATTAACAGTGTGAGCCTATTGAGGGCCTTCGCCTAAGAAACAGCAGATTCTGTAATGTGAAGTTAAGGATTATGAAGTTTCTAGATTTTAAGACTATGTTTTCTCTTTCCTTCCAGTTCATCTCTTTTCTACCTAATATTTTATTTCTCCTATCCTACCTCAATATGAGCATATATGCTTGTATCATTTTGACTTTCACTATGATGTATAATTACAATACACTAATAAAAGTATGAAAAAGAATTAAACGTGGATTATAGTTGAGTAATAAGCAGGATCAGACTCTTGGCATTTTCACCAAACCAACTTTGAAACTTAAGAAGATAAGATGTTCTTAATATCGGTTCTTGAAAACATTACGTTCTCTGATACTGCCTCAGGCACAATACTGTCTTACTGTTTTCTATCTTTAATCTGTCCTAACCTTCAGTCCTTCTGTTCCTTTTAACCCTGATTATGGTCTGTTTCAGTAATTATTTTGTCCACAAAAATATTTTCTTTATTTATCATCTTATATCAGTCCTATCTTCTGGTAAGTGTTTTCTTATTGTCTTCAGATCAACATAGTTAATTTATACATTCCTAATCCCCATTTTCCTGAAGGTTCGTTGCATTTAACCTATTACATGAGACACACCAATTGCATCATGTAAAATAATATGCTTGAAATTGTCTTGTACTACATTTCTTCTTTAATATTAATCTACTAATTTTTCCAAGACAAGTGAGAACAAAATTTTATACTCAATGTTTTAATCAGATAATACCTCAATAAAGTGTCCATGTAATAAAAAAATGCAGGAAATAGAGCTTTTTCTATACTTTTCAGCACTCTTCCAAACATTTTCTGTGTTTTCTAAAGTAGAGCTACACTTTTCGAGATAGTTTAAAAACTTGCATATACTTTTAAAAAGATGGAGTCAGGCGTGGTGGTGTATGCTTGTAATAACAGTATTTGGGAGGCTGAGACAGGAGGACCAAAGGTTCGAGGTCAGCCTCAGCAACTTAGTAAGGCTCTCAGCAACTTAGCGAGACCCTGTTTCCAAATAAAGAATAAAATAGGAATGAGGGTATAGCTTGGAGGTAGAATGCACCTGGGTTCAATCCCCAGCACCACAATAAATAAATAAATAATAAAAATAAAAAATGGGTTGAAAATGAAAGTATTAATTTTCACCAACCCCTCTATACTATCCCAGTTTGTGATGTCTATCTCTCTAAGCATTTAAAGCCTAAGATGAGTACTTCAAAAAGTTATATAATTATATTTATTATTTATAACCATATTGGTTGAGTAGAGATATATGGAAAGATGTGACATCTCTTCAATGGAGAAATCTATAGTCAGTCATCAATAAAAATTTAAATTATGATAAAAATAGAATTCCTATGAATGGGCCCAGCTGAAAACCATTGCTACTAGAATTATTACTTCATTCAATAATTCCAGAGTGCTGATTGATCCTCTTCTTCCACCAGGTCTTTTCAGGGTTTGAAATCACCGACATTTATTAATAATCTGTTACATTTTTTAACTTTTATCAAAGAAGAAAATTATGCTACGAATCCAAATAATGAGATTTCTCTCTACTCCTATACAATGTAGGTTTATATATGAACACTTATATTTTTGCATATATATTGGAACGGGTTTATATCTATGTTACTTACAAGTCAGTTCATAAAATGGGAACAAGCAAGACAGGAGGATGGAAGGTTTGAGGCCAGTGTGGTAACTTTGCTAGATCCTATTTCAAAAAAAGAGAGAGAGAGAGAGAGAACTGGAGGTGTGGCTTACTGGTAGAATCCCCTGGGTTTAACACCCAGTACCACAGTGGAATAAAATAAAATAAAATAAAATAAAATAAAATAAAATAAAATGGGGACAAGAGCCATTCATTGTATCACCTATAAATGCAGAAGTGATAATCACTCAAGTAGAAATTATACTTGGACTCCTCTCATTTCCCATTACATGGAATTTTGTCTCTAAAATCCAAGTACACATATACCAGAGTGAGTGGGTGATACAAATTTAATTTACATAATGGTGGACAATGCAATAAAAATGAATCTTTGGCCAGCTGTGCCTGATAGTATGGAAAAATTACACCTTCCTTTCTAGATATCAAAAGAAGAAGAAGAACAAGAAGAGGAAGAAGAAGCATTCCAAAGCCAGAGATGTACTGCATATGTGGATTCCGGATGACAGTGGTTCATTGACCTTCTTAGACCTCCTGAGAAGGCATCCTGGACAGGAACTCTAAATCAATCTGTCTGCTTTCTAAACTTCATTTGCACTCGATCTGTAAAAAGGTGGGAACTTGTTGAAAGAGGAAGGAGCTTATAGTAGTAGAAAGAAATGTGTTAAAATAAACTCACTTCACTGTATAGGAACAAAGCGGTATAAACTGAAGAATAATGAAAATGTCAACAACTTGACAAACACGAAGATTTCTAACACAGAAACAGAGGCAGACTGAAGCACACTTTTCTCAATTTAGTTTGTGAGCCTGGTAAACAAGAAATTAACTAACAAAGGCTGTGTCAAGATAATGTCACAATTTTCCATCAGTTTGTTGTTTTGCTCAATCAATGACAGAAATAGTTGATTTAAGGTAATCCATTCGAACAGTGAAATCAATAAATATTTAGTTGAATGCTTTATTTTTTAAATGTCATATAGTACATCCTTTAAGAAATTGGTACAATGGAAATAAATGTCATACTGGAAGAGAATTAACACAAAATGATGAAAATCACCAGCAACATTAAGTAACTAACAAAGCCTTCTGTCCTAGAGGAAAAGAAATAGGATGGGTTCCAGGATTATTGTTTATTAAGAAAGTCTGAAGAGTAACATCTAGTTTAACACATTAATTATAGATAATGTCAAGCAAAGCAACAGGAAAAACTAATTAAACCAAATATTTCATTCATTTCAGAAAGATACATCAGCATAATTTAGTCTATTTTTCACTTTGAATGTGCAGAGGAAATACAGGCTACAACCCTCGCTAGACTGAAGCTAAAAAAGTTAATCATGTCCATGTACTGCTTCTCTCCTATCAGGAGTAAATTCCCCATTAAAATTCCTAGATCCAATATAGGCAAATAAAGTAGAAGACTGAAAAAGTAGAATGCCACCTCCCTGTGCATAACAGGAAAAAAAAGGAAAGTTCAAAATGGTAATAATATACTCAATGGATAATCTAAGGGAAAAATAACAGGTTATTTTTGCTTATGGCTAACTCTTGCTTTAAAGGAAAATATTCATGATATTTATGGTTGCTATGTAGCACTTTAACGTATATGCTCCAGAACAGAGCTTTGCTAACTTGAATATGCATACAAGGTCTGGGTTAGGGTCTGAAATGAGATTTTTGTATTTCCATCAAGCTTCCAAGCGATACCACTGCTACAGGTCCATTACAACACTCAAGTGTGAGGTCTAATGTGAACTAAGGTAGAAATTTAGATTTAGAATTCATCTAAAGTGGCATTTACTGAAACTTCTCATTATATAGGATAAAAAATAAAAGTGCAATATGATGACATAATTCACACAATTTCTTACTTGCTGACTTAATATTAAAATTCAGAACTTCTAACTTCTAGTCATGTGTTTTTTTTTTCCTGTAGACACTGAATAGAAACCACCTAGGAATATAATCCTAAACTACACGATTGTGACCTGTATTAGTGACTTTTCAATTTAAAACATGAGGATGCCAATTTTGAAAGTAAACTCAAAACATCATTTCAAAAGATTTTTTCCCATATATATATATATATATTTTTTTTTTTTTTTTTTGC
>PVJS01011185.1:0-46285 GCA_004027185.1 Glis glis | reverse complement strand
TCCCTTCCTTCCTTTCTTCCTTCCCTCTTGTGCTAGGGATTGAACCTGGGGTCTTGTGTATACAAGGCAAGTGCTCTGCCACTGAGCCACATCCCCAGTCCAGTAGCTATCATTTCTTCAGTGCTGTCCATGAGATAGGAACTGTGCACTTTAAATACATCCTGCTGTTTAATTCTCTCAAAAACTTTGTGAAGCAGGTAGAATTACTCTTCTCATTTAACAGCTGAGCAAACTTATAAAGTAACAGCTGAAGCAAACTTCAGCTGGTGAGGGTAGAGCCAGGGATTGGACCTCTGACCAGCTGACTTTGAAGCTTGTACTAAACTCATGAGTATTTAATTCTCCTTGGGTAAGGGCCCTGGCCTGCAGGAAGCCATGTGGGACCATGGCTTCAGCATGGTTCCTTTAAAATGATCAGCAATTAGCGCTGGGCATGGTGGCACACGCTTGTAATCCCAGTACTTTGGGAGGCGGAGACCGGAGGATCCGGGTTCGCGGCCAGCCTCAGCTCGCTCCCTCTCTCTCTCTACTTAGTGAGGCCCTCCGCAACTTCGTGAGACCTGGTTTCAAAATAAAGTATAAAAAATAGGGCCAGGGGTGTAGTGCGGAGGTAGAACGCCCCTGCGTTCAATCCCCAGTACCGCAAAAAAAAAAAAAATGATCAGCATTTACAGATCAAAAATGTTGGCGACCCTAGTGTCCCATCGAAGTCAGACGTGTGCCATTCCCTTCTGGGTGTTTCTCCTCTTCCTCCCTGCAGAAGTAAAGGCATAGATGGCTGAGTGTGTCCCAGTTGTCCCCTTGTCCATCGTAAAGCCTGGCTGAAGGGACTCTGTGACCTTAGACACCGCTGTCTTTGTTTTTAGATCAAACCAAGTCCTCCTGCTATAAACTGATGAATGTTAGTGGCAAACTAATCTCAAAGCACTGGTCATATGCAAATATCATGGGGAAAAAATCCTGTTTCCCTCTTCAAGACACAGAAGTGAGAGTCTCATTTGGAACATTTTCTTTAGATTATCCTAAAAATCAGTGCTCCCCTGTCTTCCTGTAATAGGAATGTCACAGTGTGCATGTTAACATGTACTCGACAGGAGTAATTACTTGTGACAGCTTGTAGCTTGCTGCTGATTATTTAAAGGCAGCCTTTCCTTGGGTTTTTTCTCTCTTCTACTGCTCTGGGTGAAATTGTTCTTTCACAAAGCCTGTCTCTGCAGAGTTTTCATTATTTAAAAGTGGGCATCTTATTTGTAACCCTGGAAAAACCTTTTCCTTTCATGGTTTCCAGATTAAAAAAAACAAAGCAATGGATGGGTATCGTAAATAGTTTGGGGACCATTTCACTTATTTTTCTGTGGCCCTGGGCTGAGTGTGACTCATGCACATTTTGGCACAAACTCCACGATGAGTTTCTCATCACATTTTTTTGTTTGTTTGTGGAACTGTGAAAGTTTCCAAGTGTTTTGGGGTGTATGTTTGCTGCAGTTTGCCTTTCCTCTCTCTGTGTTCTACAGCTGTGTCCTGGGATGTTCCTGCCATTCAAGGTCCTACGAGTATGTTGTTGCTTGCTGAGCAGGGCTCTATTTGTTAGTTAGTCCTTGCATTTGGCAAACTAGGAATATCTGGAAATTCCCAGGGAGCTGAGCCTGGAACAGGAGTCTCTGAGGGTCACCCCATATCAAACATCTCATCTGATTCTCGGTGACACACAGAACTGGAAGAGTGTGGGCCCCATGGCTCGGCCCTATCACCTGCTCATTTAGCTGACATCCAGCAAGGCTGCAGCCCTAGCGTCAGTATCTGTAAAAGCTGCAGAGGGGCTGTGCTGGCAGGAGAGCCAGACGAGGTGATTTGTTAAATTATTACGCATGTGCAGCTTCTGGCCTCTGGTGCCAGGCAGCACAGGGCTGGGCAGGATTAGAAGGCTGATTACACCGCCAGCAAAGGTGAGAGGTGAGACTGCTGACTGCCACCGTCCCTCACTGTCGAGACACCCATGGAAAGTGGTCCCCACAGCTGTGTCTCTGTGGGACTTCCGAGCATATGAAGAATGAGATATCCAGGCACAATGCATTGAGCAGAACAGGATTTCCTTGGCCCTGTTGATAGGACAGGGCATCAGCAATGTCACAGGAGAGTCTAGACTTTCAGCACAATGTGCAGGACTATAATTTAAGAGTTGGGGAAGACTCTGGCTGTGTTACACATTTATCGAGGGTCAGCTGCCCTATGCTGCTGCAGGCCAAGAAGTGGGTTGGTACCTTGTCCTTGCAACTCGTGAAAATGGGCCTGCAAATCTTCCACTCATCATTATGCAGCATTTCCTCCATGTGTTCTAACTTCCCTAGAGTAAGAACAAGAAGCCCCTCCCCTCTCCTTCTAGCTCAGGGAGTAGGCTCAAGTGGGAAGTGGGCCTGGCTAAGTAGTAAAAGGTGTAGTGGTAAAGAATAATGTTCTCTACCTGTGTAATCTTGTGGATAATAACCGTGCCTCCTTCACGGGACAGTTGTAAGGATTTAAATCAGTTAATATATTTAAAGTGCTTCTAATAGTTTCTTGCATACAGCATCTATACACTCTATCAGTAATCAAAACTGTTGGTATTGCTACTGCTTGCCATCATTGTTACTGAGCAAGGAGGGGTCACTATGGAGGAAGGGGGCAGTTGGGAGCTCTCTCAGGAGGAGGCCATGGGGGACAGAGACCCACTTCCATCCACTGCTGGAGGGGCTGGAGGTCTCACTCACTGCCTGCCCGTCCTGCTGGAGGTGGGCATGGCATTGGGGATGTAGAAACTGAGAGGAGGAGCCCGAAGGCTGGTCCTCTCCCATTGCCCAGTCCAGGAGGGGCCAGTGTCAAAGGCCTGTCCCTGGAGATTGCTTGGGCATCACAAAAGCAGAATTGGCTCCTTTGATTTTATTTCTTCCTGGCTCACAGGCCATGTAAAGTTCAAAGGGTTATTTTTCTATTGTACTTCCTTAGCAGGACGATAAATTCCTCCCAGGATATTCAGGACTTTTTTTTTTTTTTGCGGTACTGGGGATTGAACCCAGGGGCATTCTACCTCCGAGCTACACCCCCAGCCCTATTTTTTTTTATTCTTTCTTTTGAAACAGGGTCTCACTAAGTTGCGGAGGGCCTCACTAAGTAGCTGAGGTTGGCCGTGAACCTGCGATCCTTTTGACTCAGCCTCCCAAGTACTGGGATTACAAGCATGCGTGGCCACACCCGGCATTTTTTTTTTCTTTTTTTGAAAAGCTAGGTCGGCAACACTGACACTGAAGGATAAGACAAGAAGTAGTAAGGAGTCGTATTCTATGAGATATTCTAAAAAGCCTTTCTGTCCAGCAGAGATTCCAGATCCCAGGGGAGGGAACTTTTCCTGAGCCAGAAAGTATCATTTGTAGGTGTCCTTGATGGAATGAGTGCTCAGAACACAGTTTTCAAATATACTGTTGACAATGTTGCTTTTCCTCCTGCCATCGGGATTTGAGGAATTCCGCACCTCATGCCTGTGGGTATTTAGTTGTGGCTGAGAATTGATGACAAGGAAGCAGTCAGAATACCTCGATTGTGTTACGGATTTGCTAGTTAACCTTAGTAGAGCTAGTTACCTCTGTGCATCATCTGTAAAATCAGAACACTATTCTAGCTCACAAAGAGTGTTGATGACCAGTGAGACAATGTTGAATTTGGGGATTATTTTTAGAGGAAGGGGGTGTGGTATTTGTTTCAATTGTATTTCATATATTAACAGGCCAGTGAACAGATGCTCCCTCTTTTATTGTTGAGGAATGGGCGCTGTTTCCAAGGTCAGATTTCCAGATAACTGAAGTTTGGCCGTACATTTGTCATGGCCCGGTAAGGCTAGCATCTGGGTCCTGGGTGAGACATTTCACATAACTACTCATTTAATTCTCACCACAGTTCTACAGTGTAGGTAGGAATTGTCAGACCCATTTTGCAGAGCAGTAAATTAAAGTGTAAAGAGAGCAAAGTAGTTTATTCAAATTCCCATGGTGTCGTTGTTCATTCATTGCATAGCCATTTATGGAGTTTCCCTCTGTGCCTGGCACCAGGGTTATCACGGTGAGCCATCCAGACCCAGGCTGGGTAGTCAGGACTCCCCCAGGGTTTTCTGGCTCCCCACCACCCCCTGTTCATTCTTGCAGAATTTGATCGGTGAGCTGGGCATGGTGGTGCACACTTGTAATCCCAGTACTTGGGAGGCTGAGACAGGAGGATCACAGGTTCATGGCCAGCCTCAGCTACTTTAGTGAGGCCCTCCACAACTTAGTGAGACTCTGTTTCAAAATCAAGAATAAAAAAAATAGGTTGGGGATGTAGCTCAGAGGTTCAATCCCCAGTACCGCGCAAAAAAAAAAAAAAAGAGAAAGAATTTGATTGGTGAAAGGGACAACACTTTCTCAAAATGCCCAAGGCAAGGCGCTTCCTCTGGGTCCCTGGCCATGACACTGCGTGTGGTGTAGCTCCCAGTGCTAAAGCCCAGGACAGTCACAGTCCTCCCTGCCTGTTTCCGCTAATCTCCTCTGCCTCTTGCTATTTCAAATGCCAAGACTTGAAAAATTTTAAGTACTTGATAAAAACCTGGTGTAAACATTAGGCATGTCCCTGCTTTTAAAAACAGAGGATGTTTAGCCCGAGCCAGTGCTTTTCTCGATGACTCAGGCCTGTCATTATGCATTCCTTTGATGTACCATATAATTTTGAGTCTGTTGTTTTAGGTTTGCATTTTCTTCGCCTCTCTCTGTCAGTTGTCACCTCACCTGTGGTCACTGAGGTAGTGGCTAAGTGCCTCTCCCTCTCTTTGGGTTGGCGAATCTGCTGTGAAGAGAAACAGAGCTTCTGGGTTTTTTTCTTCTATTTTCTGTCTTACGAAAGGTAGGAAGTTGCTGGGTGAGACTGAGGAGTGAGAGTCAGTGGCTTCGTGCCAGCCATCTCTGCAGTTGGTTGTGGTATGGTCCTCTGTCCATGGTCTTACTACTGTGGACTCTGCTGGAGCGATTGAGAGCTCAGGTGCTGGAGTCTGATGCACGTGTGCTCAAATTTTGGCTCTATTGCATATTATTTGGGGATCAGAGTCAACTGTATGTCTCTTAGCCCAAGTTTTCTTATCCTGACACAGCAAGCCTTCTGTAAATGATGTGCTTTCTTACTAATGGTGGTGGTAGCATTTTGTGGTGTCGGCAGTGGAGGTTGGGCTGCTTGACCAGTGATAGTATTCAGGTAACTGTGTAGAGTACCAGTTAAGAGCATAGGCTTTATAGTCAGGAAGATTGGGGTTCAGTACTTACTAACTGATTCACCAGTTGGGTGACTAATAATACAAGGGTACAGTGTAGAGATGAATAGCGTGGGCACTTAAGTCAATGTAGGGGTCCATTCTTGGTCCTGCCACTTACTCTCTGGGTGACCCAAGTCTAGAAGCTACTTCAGGTTTCTCATCTCCAAAATGAGGTTGGTAATAGGACCAGCCTCTCAGGTTTGGCACAGGAATTAGCTTAATGCACATACACAGTACTTCGAACAATGCCTGGCACATCTAAGTGCTCAGTAAACACCAGCAGTTACTAGCTAATGACTCCCTTATTCTCCAGGAAGTATTGATACTTCTTTTTTTCTTTAAATGTTGGTAGTTTATACTGCAGCCCTTCTTCCCAGCACCATAATTGATTTTATCTTTTTTTTTTTTTTTGCGGTACCGGGGATTGAACCCAGGGGCATTCTACCTCCGCGCTACACCCCCAGCCCTACTTTTTTATATTTTATTTTTAAAACCGGGTCTCATGAAGTTGTGGAGGGCCTCACTAGGGAGAGAGAGAGAGAGAGAGAGCGAGCTGAGGCTGGCCGCGAACCCGGATCCTCCGGTCTCCGCCTCCCAAAGTACTGGGATTACAAGCGTGCGCCACCACGCCCGGCTTACCATAATTGATTTTATAACCACTCTTCCTAGTGTTTGTTCCCTTGGCTTTTCTTGGTCTACTAAAGACTGAAGTATGACTGGTAGATGGTTTACTCTGGGAATAGTTATACACCCTATTCTGAGGGAATATATCCTTTGCTTTGTGAGATTTCCTTTATCAAATGTCCTCTGTGGCCGGCTGTGGTGGAACTCGGTTGAAGAGTGAGAGCAGGGTACATTCCGTCTTCCTCCTGCAAAGGACAGGCCAGGATAACTGTGTGTCCCGGGTCACGCCTGCTGTCTCAGGATTAGTGGTGTCCCTTTCTCAAAGCCATCTCAGTTCGGATATGGTCACCTTACGTATAGATCACAGGTTCCTTTGCAACCTGTGTCAATAGGAATGAACATCAGCTTCCAGTGGCATTTTCTTCCTGGTAGATCATGGTAACGGTGAGGCCACCTTCTTCCTCTACCCAAATCAGTAGGAAAGAATGTTTCCATGAGCCAAGGGTGAACTCCTGCCCTTGTTAACTTCAAAAAGTCTCAGATCCACAGAGCAGAGAGATTTCAGATTGTCCACCATTGTGGAGAGAGAGGTGCCATGTGACCTATTTGGTATCTATTTCTGTGGCTGCTTGCCACACTGGATTAAACACACACACACACACACACACACACACATACACACACACACACACCCTTTAGGCTAATGGGCTAACATCACATGTGATAATGAGGAAGAGAATAAAACTTAAAGGAAATGAATAATGAACTTCCCAGTGTGATCTGGCTAAGCAGGTGACTCTAGAGAGGGTGCCCAGGTATGCCTGGATCTCTCCACGGGCCTAGTGTTCCCCGTTCATGACTCTTATATAGCTTTATTCCCTTCACTCAGAGGATGAACCACTTTGGAGCATGATCTGCTATTTTCACAATTTTCAGCGAGGAAGTAGCAGAGGTGGGATTAGAGCTAAGAGATTTACACCATTGTTACCTTGGGGAGGGATAAAAGGGGATGTTTTGGACTTGATGAGAATAGTAGGAAGGATCATTTGGCATGAGGAAATATTGGTCCAGGGTGAACCTTTTCAAGCCTATGTGAGTTAAGTCATTTCCTAGAATGTTGGCCAAGCCCCGGGAACGCAGCACAAGGGGATGTTACTCACGTTCGATAAATGTCAAATAGCATTCACAGATTTATGGGTTTGTAAATCCAAATAAACTACTCTCATTAGGGTTTTTTCTTTGCAAGCCCAGAATTGCTAACATTTTTTTCCCTATACAGTTTTAATAAAATAGCTCATTACTCTCAAATACGGTTTAAATATCTGGCTTAGACAAATAAGGTGATTTATGAATCATTTAATTAGTACGATTATGAGTGACTATGGCAATAATTAGAAATTATGTTGTGGTGATAATGAGCTACAACAGAGGACAGGAAGAAGAAGCGCAAGATTCCTGAAACCCAACATTTTCCATTTCCACAGGTTTGGGATGTTTCTGAGAATATGTTACAGCACTCATTTTTTTTTCCCTTCATTGTGATGATCTCTGAATGAAGACTTGACTTTTTAAATTAATTATCTGGTAAACTCAGACTCTTTGATTACTCTAGTTATGCAGAAGGACTAAAAAATAGCCCTCAGAAATGATATTGATAGTTCCAGTTTGCATGGGAGCTAATTGACCAGACGAGCATGATTTTGTTTTTCTCCCAGTCAGTTCCTATGGCCAACAGAAAAAGAGAGGGAGGATAAAAGGGAGGGAGGAGGGCAGGAGGGAATCTGAATGTGTAGCCACTGGGCGTTAAATCTGTCTATTCGCCATCATAATTTTTTTTGGCCATTGTGATTAGTCACTCAGCCAAACTGTTCCGTACTCCACCCCTCTCAGTTTGTATCATTTTCCTTGATATCTGATTCCACCTACATGCCTGGTCTCAAATCTCCATAGCTACACCAAAATATGCATGAGAGGTTTGTTTTTTCAGACAGGCAAAAATGACCTTGCCGATGTACTCCTTTCATTACTAACGACACAAAATGCTCTGAATACAAACTATACTAGCACCTACCTTGTAGGGATGGATGTTTGTGAGGTAAAGATGCTAATCCTTATAAAATTCCTATCACAACACCTGGCATGAAAGGTACTCATCCTGTTAGTGCCTGTGTCTTTCATGCCTTCTATGATTCCTTGCTTTGCTGTCCCCACCCTGTTGAAAGGGTTCTCTTGAGGGTCTTGCTGATCATGTAGGAGCCAGATGCAAATGCTCTGCACCAAGTCCTCTAATGTCTCTGTACCTTGTTCTGGCACTGAATACTCTGTCCTGGAAACATTTCTTTTCTGGCTTTTATGACACTGTGTTATCTTGATTTTCCTGTTACTTTTCTGGCCGTTCCTCTGTGTGTGTGTGTGTGTGTGTGTGTGTGTGTGTGTGTGTGTGTTACTGGGGATCGAACCCAGAAGCATTCTACCTTTGAGCTACACCCCCATCCCTATTTTATTTTTTATTTGGAAACAGGGTCTCACTAAGTTGAGGAGGGCCTCAGGAGGTTGCTGAGGCTGGCCACGAACCTGTAATCCTCCTGTCTCAGCCTCCCAAGTACTGGGATTACAGGTATGTGCTGCCACACCCGGCCTTTCCTCATTTCTTTTCCTTTGCTCTTTGGCCGCTCTCTCTCCCTGGGTCTTGGAATGGTGCAGCCCTTCTCTTGCCACCTCATTTCACCTTAACCAGTCGATATCAATTTCCCATGGGTCAAACCTCAGGAATGTCATTTGCATCCTCTCTCCCTAGTCCTTCCGTGGTAGCTGTTCCTACTCCCAGTACCCACATAGCCATTGAGCTGACTCTTGCAATAGCTTCTAGTGGTAATTCTCACCTCCTAAGTTTTTCCATCTAGATCCAAACTTAACTGCTTGCTCATTAATCCTCCTAAAGCACAGGGTTGGGTTAATCAGATCCATTACTTGATTCCCTGTTGTCCATGATTTGTTCTGGTTCCTTCCTCAAAGCCTCTTTCCCCCTCTCCTCCTCTCTTCCACTATTCTACTGTTCTCTCTCTTCTATCTAAGTCTCTCTTCTTTCCTATTTTCTCCCTAGCTTCCGCATATGAAAGGATATAACCCTTGACATTCTGAGACTGACTGATCTCACTCAGCATAATGTCCTCAAGTTCCATCCAGTGGGGTGTGGTGGCACATGCCTGTAATCCCAGTATGTGGGAGGCTAAGACAGGAGGATCGCAGGTTGAAAACCAGCCTCAGCAATTTAGCGAGACTCTCAGCAACCTAGAGAGACCCTGTTTTAAAATAAAAGTAAAATAGGGCTGGGGGTGTAGCTCGGAGGTAGAATGTCCCTGAGTTCAAAGTTCAGTCCCCAGGACAACACATACATGCGTGGGCGCGCGCACACACACACAAACACACACACACTTCCATTTATTTTCCTACAAATAACATAATTTTGTTCTTTATGACTGAGTAAAACTCCATTGTATGTATATACCACATTTTCTTTATCCATTCATCTGTTGACAGACACCCCACTATAGCACTCTTCAGTATCTCTCCAAAAGAATTAAGAAAAATTAGAGTACTATAGCGAAACCTGCATACCCATGTTTATAGCAGCACAATCCACAATAGCCGGTTGTCCATTCAATTATGAAGACATACAAAAACTTTACACCTGTTCTTTGGTGTACCCTATCAGTTGACAAAGAGATGAAGTTCTTCAAGTCATTGTCCTTGTGGTCATGTGTAATAATCTATTTGTGGTATTAACTCAGTGATCCACTGGTGAGGTGATGTGTTGTCAGTTTTCATTTAATAAATACTCTGGACTGAATTATGTCCCTCCCCCATTCAAATGCTGAAGTCCTAACCCCAAATATTACTACATTTGGAAGAGGGCCTATACAAAGTAATAAAGGTTGAATGAAGTCCTAAGAGATAAGGCTCTGATAGGATAGGATTAGTGTCCTTATAAGAAGAGACACCAGAAGTTGGGCGTGGTGGTGCTCGCTTGTAATCCCAGTACTTGGGAGGCTGAGACTGGAGGATTCGGGTTCGTGGCCAGCCTCAGCTACTTAGTGAGGCCCTCTGCAACTTAGTGAGACCCTGTTTCAAAATAAAGAATAAAAAAATAGGGCTGGGGGTGTAGCTTGGAGGTAGAACGCCCCTGGGTTCAATCCCCGGTCCAGCAAAAGTAAAGAAGAGACACCAGAGGCTGAGCTTGGTGGCACATTCTTGTAATCCCAGTACTTGGAATGCTGAGACAGGAGGATCGCAAATTTGAGGCCAGCCTCAGCAATTTAGTGAGGTTTTTAGCAACTTAGCAAAATAAAAAATAAAAAGGGTTGTTTCAAAATAAAAAAGACTGAGGGTAAAGCTTGTAGGTAGAAAGCCCCTGGGTTCAATCTCCAGTACCATAAAGAAAAAAAGACGCCAGAGCATGCACAGCAAGATCATGTGAACACACAGTGCGAGGTGGCCCCCTGCAAGCCAGAAAGAGAGCAGAGAGCCCTCACTGGAACCTGACCTGCTGTCAACCCGACCTCAGACTTCCAGCCTCCAGAACGTCAAGAAATAAAGCTCTGCTGTTCAAACCACCCATCTACGGTATTTTGTTACGGCAGCTCAAGATGACTAACACAAGTAACAAATGCTTATTCTGGATGTTTTGTGTGCCAGGCATGGGGCATCTATGGAGACATGGCCCCGCTGGTATGTCTTCTTGTCCTTATCCTGACATCCAAGGACTTTCAGTCAAAATGTAAAAACAAGGCACTGTGTTGGGCATTGAGTTTACAAAGATAATGAAGAGCTCATAGTGTAGAGAGAAAGAGAGAGAAGTAGATCATCGGGAGTCAGTGGGAGCTGAGTCTGGTCAAATATTTAAGATCTATACAGGTTGAGTCTCATCTGAAATGCTTGGAATAATTGTTTCAGATTTTGGAATATTTGCATATACATAATGAGATATCTTGGGAATGGAAACCCAGTCTAAATATGAAATTCATTTGTGATCCCTATATACCTGAAAATTATTTAATATAATATTTTAAATATTCTTTTGCATGAAACAGTTTCATGGTGCAGAATTTTTCACTTGTGGCACCATGTCAGTGCTCAGAAAGTTTCAACTTTTGGAGCATTTCAGATTTTGGATTTTCAGATTAGAAATGGTCAACTCATATGTAGTTCAAATGATGATTCTTGGTAAGAAATGTAAGCAATGGGTAGTGATAAAAGGATACTAAAAGAAAAATAGATTATGTTAATGATCTTTAGTTCAACACATTTTTTCCAGATTTTCACTTTTTTCTTTCTGATTATAAAAGTAAAGAAGTGAAAAATATTTGTACCTCGTAGAAAACTTGAAAAGTACAGAAAACTTTAAAGAAGATGAAAGATCCTCATAATCCTACCACAAAGAGAGAATATTTACTCTTTTTTTTTCCCCCTCTGGTACTGGGGATTGGACCAGGGGCATTCTACCTCTGAGCTACAATGCCAGCCCTTTATATTTTTCGCTTTGAAGCAGGGTCTTTCTAGGTTGCTGAGAGTCTTGCTACTTGCTGAGGCTGGCCTTGAACCTGAGATGTGCCTGTCAATGGCTCTCAAATACTAGTATTACAGGCATGTACTACCATGCCTGGTTTAAAAAAAGTTTAAAAACCAACCAACCAACCAAACAAACAAATTGAGCTAGGGATTTAGTTCAGTGGTAGAGTGCTTGTCAAGGCCCTGGGGTTTAATCTCTAGCACCACAAAAAAAAAAAAAAAGAAAAAAGACCCCCCCCCCATACTGGTGTCTATATACTATTGGTGTCTGTGTGTCTCTGTACTATTCTACTTCATGGTACTTCATGGATATAAAAATTCCCTCTCACACCTCTTAGCTTTAGATATTTAGAATATTTCTTTCTAAAGTTTTTTTTTTCTATTTTGAAGAACTTGATGGACATTTTTGTACATATATCCTTTTCTCAATTTGAAATAATTTTCTGTCAGGCATATTGGCACAAGTCTGTAATCAAAAGTTCCAGGCCAGTCTGGGTCACTTAGAGGGACCTTGTCTGAAAATAAAGACCATTAACAAAAGGGCTGGGGATATAGCTTATTTAAGCCCCACTGGGTTCAATCCCTAGTACTGCAAAAATAAAATAATTTTCTTTGAACAGACTCCTTGAAGAGGAATTACTTGGTCAAATGGCACAAACATTTTTAAGGGTTTTGGGGGATGTCCTACCAGTCACAGACATTCACTGAGACTTTTCTTCATGAACAAGGGTCATTCTTGGCTTTGATGTTGGGGGTGGAGGGAGGACAGGCCAATGACTTGAGTATTAAGATATGGTCACTAACCTTATGGAGTTTGTATAACCTACCACAGGACACATGCCCTCGAGTATGGAAGCTCTGAGGACCTTTTGCCTTCTAAGCGATTTACATAGTTTTTCTGAAACAACATGGAAATTTCAAACCAGTACTTAAAAATATCATGACCTTGGCGTTAGAAAGTTTTTGAGATTCCAGGGCCATCTTTAGACTTGTGAGAGAGACAGATACTCATATTTAATAAGGTGTGCTCAGTTTTACAAACTAGATTTGTATGTGTTATATGCATATGTTTCTGAGGTAATTTGGGTTAGTGGACAAAAATTTTGAGCATGATAATTTATTTCCTTTAGCTACATATCCCTATTTCTCAGAGAGTTTTGCTAAGAGAGACTTATTTAAAACTCTTTAAAATGTAAGTTTAGTATATATCCAGAAAAGGGTACAGTGTTTTTTTTTTTTTTTTGTAATCCTGGAAATTGAACCCAAAGGCATTCTACCTCTGAGCTACACCCCCCAGCCCTATTTCATTTTTTATTTGGAAACAGGATCTCATTAAGTTGAGGAGAGCCTCACGAGGTTGCTGAAGCTGGCTGCGAACCTGTGATCCTCCTGTTTCATCCTCCCAAGTACTGGGATTACAGGCATGTGCCACCAGGCCCGGCTAAAGGTATATTTTAAAAGTGTACAGCCTGCTGGAAGTGGTGGTACATGCTTGTAGCGAGACCCTCAGCAACTTAGTGAGACCTTGTTTCAAAATACAAAATAAGTACACAATGGAATTTTATACAGCCATAAAGAAGAACAAAATTACATCATTTACAGGGAAATGGAGGTAACTGGAGAACATTATGCTAAATGAGATTAGTCAGTCACAAAGAGTGAAAAGTCGGATGTTCTCCCTAATATGTGGAAGCTAGGGAGAATGGGACTTAGAAGGGACTCCAGACAAAGGAGAAAACGTTAGATGAGCAAGAAGGGGACCTAACTGAGGGAGATGGGAGGGGGGAAGAGGGAAATACACTAATGCACATGATGTATATACACAAATTTATCAGAGTCAATCAGTATATTGAGCACGAAAAGGAGGGAAGGGGGAGGGAATAGGGTGGGATTTGAGGGAGGGCTAAATGAGCAATGTGTGCATGCATGCTTCTGATACCCTGACACTTATCAAAATGTATAACTACAATGCACCAATAAATGAATATATTTTAAAAAATACAAAATAAAAATGGTGGGGTATAATTTAGAGGTAGAATGCCCCTAGATTCAATCCCCAGTCCAAAAATAAAAACGTGTATAGCCTGTTATCACAAAGTGAACACAACCATGTAATTTCTTCCCAGGCCAAGAAAGAAAAACCGTTAGCATCCCAGAAAGCCTCCTAATTCTTTACCCCATCCCTCTTCTCCCAAGGTAACTATTGTTCTAGAGTTCCAGCAATGTCGATTTTGACTATTGTTGAGTTTAAGAGAAATTTTTAATCTTTTGGAAACTAATTTTTAAAATTAAACCCCAGATGCGGGTATGGTGGCTTATGCCTGTAATCCTAGTACTTGGGAGGCTGAAACAGGAAGATCATAGGTTTAAGAACAGTCTCAGCAATTTAGTGAGGCTCTCAGCAAGTTTTGAAACAGCAAGACCCTGTTTCAAAATGAAAAAATAAAATAAAAAGGGCTGGGAGTATAACTTGGAAGTAGGATGACCCTGGGTTCAATCCACAGTACCAAAAAAAAAAAAAAAAACCAAAATAAAAATACCCCAGACAATCTATCTTTATTTCTTATGTATTATGGTCCAACCAATCACCCCAAGCCTTTGGCACTGGAGATGATACTAGTGTTTATTTCTTGTGTCTCAGCCATTGCTTCTGGGCGCACTGATGCAGCTGTATTGTCGGCTTGGACAGTAGGACCTCTCCCCTACTGTCTTTCTCCCCTACCGTGGTCTTTCGTCCTGGACTTCTCCATGCCATGGCAGTTTCAGTGCAACATTTCAAAAGGCGGTGATAGAAACTTTGCCTGATGCCTCGGCTTCGGAACTTGTACAGGGTTGCTTCTGCCACATTCTGTGAACAAACATGTCACGAGGCCAGCCCAAGGTCAGGGAAGTGAAGAAATCAGCTCTACCTCTGTATGGGAGGAAGAGCCAAGTCACATTGCAAAGGAGTGTCATTAAAAATGCTTGGCCATGAAAGAATCTACCCTAGCACCCAACCAGTGCTATTTCTCCTGTGGAGAACGGGGTTATTGTTAGCAGAGAACATCATAATGAATCTCTGTTCCACATGGTTGCTGTTGATCACCATCAGTTGACAGAGCCAAGTAACCTGGGGATGTATTTGTCTTTATCTGGTATGGGAGGATTGGATCAAAATAGAAATGCTTTTAGGGATTGCTTTAATTATTTATTTATATCCAGTTCGATTTTAATAAGTCATTTTCTTTCTCTTGGTATTTCTTTTGTTGTTCGAAATAGCCACTGCTTATCTCATGGAGTAATTTAAAGTTAATTAGTGCTTTAGCAACATGGGAGCTGAAGTGGTTGCTCCTGGATGCGTATTGTGCCTTGACTCATCAGAGCGAGGTTTATGGTATCAGGCCTCTTGTTTCCTCTGGCTGTGGGCTTCCCATGTAAGAGATGTGTAGTAGGCCTCGTTTGTTTCACTCCTGGGTCCCGGAATCTCTATCAAAATAACACACTCAAGGTGATAATCAAGGCTGTTCAACACGAGAAGAGCCTGTGACTCATCAGAAGTGCTCACTTGACACAGCACCTGAACAGGTACCTGCAGGGTGACTAAGTTTCACATTTTCCCTGCATCCAGGTGACTTTTCAGAACTTAGCAAAGCACTGTTTGGGATTTGATTTCTGACTTGGTGATAATTGCAAGGAGCAAGCCCCCTGTATTGATCACTTTCTGTGTGCAAAAGAGCACTAAGCTCAGTGTTTTGCAGACTTTGTCTGGAAGGGTCTGGGGGACTAAATTAGGTGACTCATAGATAACAAATGGTGCATAATAAAAGTTCAGTAATGGGTAGTCATAATATTAAGAGGTACATAATAATGGCTTTCTTTGAACTGATCACTCCCTGGGATTAAACTATTTATTTATTTATTCATTCATTTATTTATTTTTTGTGGTACTGGGGAGTGAACCCAGAAGCTTTCTACCTCTGAGTTACACCCCCAGCCCCCCAGCCCTATTTTAGTTTTTACTTTCAAACAGGGTCTCACTAAGTTGCTGATAGTCTCACTAAGTTGCTGAGGCTGGCTGTGAACCTGTGATCCTCCTGTCTCAGTCTCCCAAGTACTTGGGATTATAGGCATGCACCATCATATCCAACATAAACTCTTTATTTATGTTAACTAGTACCATCTTCACAAAACCCTCTAAGCTTGGGTTCTAGTATTGCACCCATTTGATAGATCAGGAAATCCAGGCACAGAGTTGAAAAAATTCGGAGCTAGTATTAAAATGGCAGAGCCAGAATTTAAACCCAGGCCAGGCTGTCTGAAGTTCAGTACTTGCCCTTTCTCGCTTCTCAGGAATGACATCTTTGTGGACATTCACAATGTTTTAATTGTTAGAGTGCAAAGGCAGGGTATCTGACCCTGAACCAAGGTCCCCCACTCTCCTCTGTTGTTTAATTTCAGGGCCAGGCACCCCAGGCAGGGGCTCGGAACTGGCTGTGCCAGGTTGCTGCTTCCCTTGGTTAATGATCTCTCTAGGGTTTTGGCCTCTCACTTAATCTGTGTTTCCTTCTTCCTCTCCGAAGAGAGGTGCTGCCCTCCTTAAAGCCTGGCACCCCCCTGCACCCCACACCCACGCTAGCCACCAGTGATGAACCAGTCATGTAAATCAATCACAGCCTACTCTTTAAAGAAATGTTCCTTTATTCCTGCGTTAGAATTCAGCGTACTCCCGAGGTAGGAGCTCCGTGCCCTTGCCTGGGGCAATTAGACCACCTGTTCTCTCTCTGTTTAGGGGACACCTATTCTTCTATGCAGCCTGCCTGAAGCTGTCACCGGTGGCTTTCCTTGGCACCAGTGTGTATTTTGACACATCTTGAAGGCCTTCATTTTCACAAGAGAAGTTGGCTCTGGGTGACTGGGAAGAATACAGATTGGAATAGAACTTCAGGGTACCCCAGTTTTAGCCTCCCCTCGGCATAGTTCAAAAGAGTCTGAAACTGTTACAAAGATAAATAAGACTTTATGGTCTATTTTTGCTTACCTCCTATCCCAATTTAGAAAATCTTTGGGTCAGATATTATGGTAGACATTTTACACAAATTTCATTTATCCTATAAAAAAGTTGTATGGCGTTGTACTACTGCCCTAGTTTATAGACGTGGGAAGCGCAGGAGGACTCTGTGACTTGCATCAGGTCGGGTAGTTAGGAAGTAGGGAAGTAGCCTGTGTGGTGCTCTGATCAGGGCTTGGTGCTTTTTTTTTTTTTTTCAGTACCGGGGATTGAACCCAGGGGCGTTCTACCTCTGCGCTACACCCCCGGCCCTATTTTTTTATACTTTATTTTGAAACTGGGTCTCACAAAGTTGCGGAGGGCCTCACTAGGTAGAGAGAGAGAGAGAAAGAGAGAGAGACAGGGAAAGGGAAAGAGAGAGAGAGAGAGAGCGAGCGAGCTGAGGCTGGCCATGAACCTGGATCCTCTGGTCTCTGCCTCCCAAAGTACTGGGATTACAAGCGTGCGCTACCACGCCCGGCCTAGGACTCCGTGCTTTCTGATTTCAAGTCTTGTGCTTTTTCCAGTGTGACTTACCCCATTGGAGGATGTCACTTCCAGGCATCCTAAATCTCTCACAGAACACATTTGGAGACCAAAACCATTTTTGTCTAAATTCACTATTTTAGACTTGCTATAATAGACGCTCTGTCTCCTCCTCTTTTTTCCCCCTTGTTATGAATTGCCGAGATGAAGTAATGAAATTTGGAGGCGAGAAGGCCTGGGATTAGGTTCCCTTTAAGTTACTTGGCAAGAGAAAACAAAAGGGTAGACGTCATGAGAAACCCTCCCATCGTATCCCTAAGCTCAGCGGAGGATATGCTGTTGGAAAGTTCTCTTCTTCCCATGAGAAGAATTAAGAAAGAGAAGTAAGATCTTGGAAAAATTCTGTTTTTTCACTCTCTCCCACTGACCGACCTCAGTGTTCTCTTCATTTCTCTGCTTTCCTTTTCCACCACCTACCTTGCAGCTCCTCATACTAAATACATCCTTCCGATATGTTCGGACGGGGTATCTTGTTTTCAGTTCTCACTTGACCTTAACTTTGAGGTGATAAGAAGGCCTACTTTTTAGGTTTCTAGTACCTAGCTGGGCTCACTTCTTTCTCCTGTGCCCTGTTCTCGCCCTTTGGTGCTTTGCAGAGCTAAGAACCTTAGGGGTGAGCTGGTCTTGTCTTTTCTCTGCAATAGAAGATTCTTTTTTTTTTTTTGGTACTGGGGATTGAACCCAGGGGCATTCTACCTCCGAGCTACACCCCCAGCCCTATTATTTTTTATTATTTATTTTGAAACAGGGTCTCACTAAGTTGTGGAGGGCCTCACTAAGTAGCTGAGGCTGGCCGCGAACCAGAATCCTCTGGTCACAGCCTCCCAAGTACTGGGATTATAAGCGTGCACCACCACATGCGGCTAATAGAAGATAATTTTGAATGTGAAATCAGTATGGAGTGTTTTGTCAGATCCCTGGTTTCGTAACTCCTTTTTGGGCACCATGCTTTACTAGAAGTTCTGGATTAGAAGCCTTGGAAAGGTATTTACCTATTTATACCCCAACTCATTCTCCTTTCTTAGGACTAGCTCAAGCAATACAAAAGACTTTTGTTTCTCAAATTATTTCAGATGGAATCAGAATTAAAGAATAATTCTTTTTTGGGGGGAGGATACTGGAGATTGAACCCAGGGTCGTTCTACCTCTGAGCCACACCCCAGCCCTTTTTATTGTTTTATTTTGAAATAGGGCCTATGTTTCTGAGGCTGGTCTCAAACCTGCAATCTTTCTGTCTCAGCCTTCCAGAGTATTGGGATTATAGGCGTGTGCCACCACGCCCAACTAAGAATAATTATGTGTATAATTTCACACTACTATTCAGCGCTTTCATTTTTCCCTAAAGAGACATCAGCAGTCAGCAATCTGAGTTTTTGTTGGTTTACAATGTTGATCTGTTTATAGCAATACTGTGTAGTGGCCTAACAAGGAAATAAGTTTCACTTTTCTTCCTCCTTTGCCTGCTATTAAACAGAAACTACTGTAGGCAAGTTTTCATTGTCCCAACTTTGAACTGAACAAAAACAAAGAAGTAAAAAGGAAATGAATTTTGCAGTGAGATGGCCAATGGCATGATGGTGTTAAGAACCCAGGTGCTGGGTCAGGTAGACCTGGGGTAGAACCCAGGCCCTGCCACCTCTGGCTGTGCTGCTCAGGAAGGTTGTAGAACCTCTCTGAGTTGGTTTTATTATGTTGCATAGTAAGACCGATGCTTTAAGATTGTTGTGGACATTAGAAATAATTAAATGAAATAAGTGTCTCACTCAGTGCCCTGCACACAATGGGGGCCTAGTACACAATAACTCTTATTTTGTTTGCTACAAATACACAAAACAAGCTGGCCTGAGGGACCTGTGTCCAGCAGTCATGTTTTGGGATCAACTTTGGAAAAAGGTACCTTTGGAATTATCTGAGACTTTCATTATACAGACAAGGGAACAGAGACCCAAAGAAGGTAAGTGACTGTCAGAGCTGTAGAACTAGTCAGGGGCAAGGCTGAGACTAAGACCCAGTAGCTCTGACTCTTGGTTTATGCTTCTTCTATGGTACCATGAGTGATTTGGTCTAGATATTTATACCAGCATCTCTAGGGCAGGGGTTCTTGGAATCACCTGGGGAGGAGGGATCGTGGAGGTGGGGTTGGGAAAGTACATTTTTGGACTCCATCCTAGACGAATGAATGAAATTTCTGGAGGTATAACCAGAGATTTACTCTTTAACCAAATACCTGTGATGGTTCTTATATATCTTCTGAGTTTACATTTATACAAGTTTGAGATATTTGAGTTGACTATGAATTTGAGCTTCTTTGTTCCTTTGCTATAACTGAGCTGATCTTCACAGAGTTATCCCAGAGGCATTGTGGCCTCAGTCACAGGAACAGATCCTAATCTAGCAACATTAGTAGTAGTGATGCTCATGGCAGTTACCACCTGTGGAATGCCCACTGTGTGCCAGGTATAGTCTGAGCACCTCTAGGCTATTTAAGAGTGCCTGTCACATAATAAGCCCTTTATATGTTAACTGTAAAACTCCATTTAATTGTCACAACAGTCCTTTGAAGGTTGTTAATATTTCCTTTATGGACACAGCAAACTAATGTACAGAGAGATAAATAAGATGACTTGCCCAAGGTCACCCAGCTAGCAAGCCGCAGGTATAGTCCTTCAACTCGCGTGTGTCTGATGCTGAAAAATTAGAGAGTTTTTCTTATTAAAAGAATACCTGTCCAGGTTTGATTGATATGTCTCTTGAGATAGACCTAAGAGCAACCTCACATAGGTAAAGAGGTAATCTCCTGGCTTATTCAAAACCAAAAAGAGTTTGTTCAAAAGGAAATGTTCTCACCTTCAGTCTGTTTGTACAAACGAAATGGAGACTGAGAGGACAAAGGGCAGCTGGCTGAAGAGTTTCTTCAAGTCCAAAGAGCCCAAAGACTGGCGACCTTGGAAAGCTTTGTGTTTGTGCAGTTTTCTGTTGCTTCTTGTTTTGATATCCCTCAGCCTGAAAGTTTCGGGGTTTTATATACTGATCCCATCGGCTGCACATGGGACTGAACCCCTGCCACCTCCTCATGGCATGAGGACTCCAGTGGAGGGGCTCTTATGACTGATATTATACATTGTTCCAGCTAGTGTGGCTGAATAACACATCCCCCCCAAAACTTGATGGTCTAAAACAAAAATTTTTCTTTAGCTCATTAATCTACCATCCGGGCAGGGTTTTCTAGGGATGGCTTATTTCTGCTCCACTTGGTTGGGGTAGCTGGAGGACCGGAATCATCTGAAGCTTTGCAGACTTCTGTCGGGCATCTGTGCCCAGAGGACTGAGCCACTGCAGGTGGGAGCAACTGGGCATCTCTATCTTGTCTTTCTGTATAGTCTTTCTGCCATGGTAGCTTCACCCCACCAGATCCAAAGTCAGATGGCGGGGGGAGAGATGCCATGTTGTGTCTTAGGACCTAGCCTCCGAAGTCATGCAGTATCACTCCTGCCGTGTTCTTTTGGTAGAGGCATTGCAGTGGTCTATCCAGGTTTAAGGAGAGGGAACGTAGACTGCTCTGCTTGATGGAGCAGTGCCTGTGTCTCATTCACTGGAAGAGGAACATGTGGGTAGGATGTATTGCTGTGGCTCTTTTTGGGAAAAATATAATCTGCTACATGTGTTGTCTCTATTCTTGCTAAATAGGCTCATTCAGGGCCCGAGTAGTTTATTGACTCCCTTTATCCTCCTAGTCAGTGTGATTTATGAATTTGCAGATGTTAAAAAGGCTAAACTTAAACAGTTTTTGGGTGGAACTTGAACTGTGTTTACTCAGAGCCATGTAAATATGTGATGGGGAGTGGCTGGCAAAGCCTTACCTCATCATGGTAGAATAATACATAATTTTTTTTTATTTTAGGAGGGAATACATTCTTAGTCTTTGTCCAGAAGCTTAGGCAACCTTGCACAGTGCATAGTCACCACGAGGTTTGTTTTGTTTTGTTTACAATTGTTTAGTAGGGCCTTATGTGTCCTGGAGCTTTATGAATAAGACAAACAAGGTCCTGTTGTAATGCAACTTAGATTCATGTGGACACGACAGACAGTAAACAAGAAATGGATAGGAATGGATACGAGTTTCAGGTAGTCATAAGGTTCCTAGGTAAGTGGATGGAGAGAGCCTGAGGCAAGTAAGTGATAGCTGTCATGACGTAGTGTGAGCCTACTTGGCCCATATAGAATCATAAGAGACATGTGAGAAGTTTTACTTAGCCCTCATACACTCCATTCATGAGCTGACGTACTCCATTCATAAACTGAGATGAAATTGCCGGGCAACAAGCATGAGCCTCTTCACAAAATCTTGGATTAATCTTTAAGATTAAGAGTTGGATTAATCTTTTCAATATCTCTTCTAAGAAAGCTTAATAGAGGTATTGTAGGAAAGTAAAAAGAGGTATTGCTTTTACACAGTAGATAGTTAACACGCAGAATTTATTTATATTTCTTGAGGCTGAAAGATGTAAGGAATTTTATAAATTCATGAAAACTGATTTTTAACAGGTATTTAGGGTAGTTAGTAGTATTAAGATAGGTCTCATTTAGGGCTATATCATGTTTTTTACATAATTTCCTTTTATTATCGTATCCCATCCTATATATGATTATTTTTGGTGTGTGTGTGGTATTGGGATTGAACCGAGGGACATTCTACCTCTAAGCTACACCCCCAGCCCTTTTTCTTTTCTTTTCTTTTTTTGTGGTACTGAGGATTGAACCCAGGGGCATTCTACCTCTGAGCTAGGCCCCCAGCCCTATTTTTTATTCTTTATTTGGAAACAGGGTCTCATTAAGTTGCAGAGGGCCTCACTAAGTAGCTGAGGCTGGCCACAGACCCGGATCCTCCGGTCTCAGCCTCCCAAGTACTGGGATTGCAAGCGTGCGCCACCACGCCCGACCCCTTTTTATTTTCAAATAGGATCTCCCTAGGTTGCTGAGAGTCAGGCTAAGCTGCTGAGGCTGGTATTGAATCCTCCTGTCTCAGCCTCCCAAGTACCGGGATTGCAGGTGCTCACCACCATGCCCGGCCCATACAATGAATATTAATTGGTGCCTTGAGGATAAAATAGTAATCAGGATTCCTACTTTCATGTAGGAAGACAAAAAAGAAAGCAAGGTGACAAAGTAATTGTAAGCCATAAAAATGGCCAGGCAAGACGCAAATCCTGGATGACAGGGAGGGGCTGACCTCACATGAGGTGTCCAGGATGGTCTCTAAGGAGATGACCGCAGCTGCCAGACATTATGGTACTAAGCCAGACACCTAGGCTGGAAGATGTATTAGGAAAAATCCAAGGCATCATTGCTATCATGCTGACACCACAACTGAGGAATGATGGGATGGGAGCTGGGGTCAACAGTGGTTCCTGCAGGGTTTTGAGACCTTGTAGCCTTAAAGTTTAACAGGAGCCCTCTTCACTTGCTGGGGTGGTCCAGGTGGACTATTTAGGACATTGAGTGAGGGCAGCTCTGCAAAACTCTCTAGCTTCTGAGCCTCAGGTCTGATGGAAACTGATTTCTTGGCTCTGCTTAAAGCTTGTCCTGTGATTGCTAGGGAGCAGGAGATATCAGAAGCCTGACTTCATCTTGGCTCCTGTTTTTGTTGGATGGTAGTTGCTAAGCAACAGATCCCTCGGCTGGAGCAGAGGAGATGGCCAAGCAGAGAGGGTGGAGGCAAGTAGAGTGGTGCTTGAGTTGCGTTGAGGGATGACTTCTAGGAACAAAAATCCATAGAGAGAGTTTCGTTTTCAGATGGAGGTCTGATTGCCAAGTTTCCCATGTTCATTGTGTCTGCCTCTCCTGACTTCCCTTGTGATTGCTGCTCTTGGTTTTGGAGGTTCATGGCCTTTTGCTAGTTTGGTAAGAGCCATGCGTGCTCAAGGTCTGGTGGTAATTACCGGAGCAAGGTGGCCTGGTGTATGAGAGCGCATTTTCCCTTGTACAGCTCTTCAGGGGGGAAAGGGCCTTTAAATGGGAACATTTGGTTCAGATTATTTTGATTTGTGTTAATGGGTTGGTTCCAAAGTCATGACTTGCTTTGGGAAATCTAATGGAGAACATTTGCAGGATGTTGTATGCTTGCTTTTTCCAAGTGATATTTCCCTACGCTCTCCTATGAGCACCTTTCCTTATTGTATAGGTACTCTACTAACATTTCAAGCATTTCATTGTCTTCTGAGAAGGCATCTTCTCTTGAAATTGTTCTTGGAAAAAAGGGGCAGGGATGTTCTGGGTATGTCAGTATATGGGACAGAAAGTCATATCCCCCATTCTCTTGACCTGTTAATATCTACGTTGCACATACTGTGGCTCTCTTGTATGCTTCTAAGCATAGCTAGCCCTTGGGCTTGTGCAGTTTATCGTGGGTTCTGCAGCCAGCACAAGAAGTCTTTTGGGTTAAGATAGACTAGAAGAAGTTAGTTCCTATGTTTCTGAAAGGATCAGGAGAAAAAGATACCCAGAGGTTCCATGGAGGGAACCCCAAAAGTGGTCCAGAAATGAAAAGTAGTAGAGCATGAGAATTAGAAACATATCTTTGTCTCCTTCCAGCCCTATGACCTTGGGCATAGACTACCTGGCCTTTCTGAGGCCAATTTCTTATCTGTAAAATGGGCATGGGAATTTCCTCAACATTTCATTTTGAGGACTATATGACCTGCCTCACCATTGGCAACTTTTTTTTTTTTTGTATTTTCCAGGTTTCTTTCTGTGTCTAGAGAGGCTTGGCAGGAATATTCCCTACCCTCTGAAGTCACCCTGGAGGTTTCCAAGACCTCTCTGCACCTCGGATGATGTTGGAGAGTTGGCTTTGGGGCCCAGGCAGGCGCCCAAGTCTTGCTGGCTGCTGCTGCTTTTGGCTTCCCAACCATGCAGCCGGGGGGGGGGGGGATCGTGTGATCACCCCTGGGAGCCAAATCGAGTCCCCTCTCTCCCCTGAATCTGAGTGGCGCTCAGGGACACAGGGAGATGGGCCATTAAAGCACTTAATGTGGATGGAGTTCATGGATGTAAGGATGGTAATTTTGATTGCTAGGACATTCTGTTTCACCAAATTGTAATAATTACAATAGTGCCTGCCATTCATTGAGTGCTTGTAACATGCAAAATACGCCAGGAAAACCCAAGTGCTTGACACATTTTGCCTGGTTTAATCTCAGTAACATACCCGTGGAGTAGTGACTTAATCTCCATTTTTCCAGTTTCCACTGAGGCTTATGGTACTGATATGTTTTTTTAGGGCTTACTATTTTTTTCCTGATGGCAAGAAAATTGCTCAGTATCAGTGGTATAAAGATACACGGGCGGATGTGCATAGTGGATGTAGTGTTGAACTGAACCGAAGCTTTGGCCTGGGACATTGTTGAGGCCGAGTCTGGCTCTGCCATCTGCTAGCGTATGTCTCTGAGTCTGTTCCTCATCTGTTTCCTCCCACCGTTGGGGGGACTCACTGAGATAATACACGGTGAAGCACCTGGCAAGTGTCATTACATGTGAGCTAAAAAGTAGAAGTTGTTTTATATTACTCATGCTTGTTTCTCCTGCATGACTCAGTAGTTTTAAAGCCTTTTTTTTTCTTTTTCTGATGAGGGGAATGTCAAAGACTTGGTTGAAAAATCTTATGAAAGTTCTGGACTCTTCCCCAAGAAAGTGCGTGTCACCTTAGTCAACTGTAGCCCTCCTCCCAGGGACTCTTCCTTATCTTCCCTCTGATCCCTGCCGACCCTTAACCGAGGCTGAATGGGGGATGGGCTGTCTTTTCCTCTTCTCCCTTCACTAATGAGCGCCTTCCTGATTTCTTGGCCATAGTGTTGCTGCCCAAACCCAGCACCAGGAAGGTCCTTCAGGAGCTGCAGCTTTCCGGGGAGGCCTCCAGGAGAGCAGGGAAAATCAGGCTTTCTCTAGTCACTGGACAATTTCATGGATGGGAGAGGGATGAGAGGGAGGGAGCACGGAGACTCCGGGATTTCAAGAACTGCCCTAAGAGCTTTGCATTCATTCTTTCTCATCCGCACAAGAATGCTACTAGGTGGGCACTGTTATACTCACTTTATGAATGAGAAACCGAGACTCCAAGCAGTCAGGTGAGGATGGCAGGTGTCAGGCGCGAGTCAGGGCAAGCCCTTCTGTGGCAGGCCATTGCCCAGGGTGGAGTCTGATGTCTGGAGTACAGGACAGCTTCACGCCCGCTGCTGTTGCTAAAGGAAATGCTTTTCCTCCTGATGGCCAGACATTCGCAGTTACTGTCTTTGTTATGTGCCGTGGAAGGCCTTCTCCGTGCCAAACTGCAGAGTTAATGTATTTTTAGAAAAGGAAGAGACTTCGGTGTGTACTGTTTATGTACAGAGACTTACCGATTTCTGAATACTAAAATCAGCAAAAGCCACCAGCCCTGGTTGATGCCATAAGCTGGTGGCCCTGTCTTCTGTCTGATGCTTACCACGATGGTGTCAGGGACAGGACTGACCCTCAGGTCTCTTTATATGATAGACTAAACTCTGAGACCCCGCAGGGATATGCTTCAACCCCCCCACCACCCCAAGTCTGGACTTGTCAGCAGCACAGCCCTCAGCTTGTTGGCAGCTGGCCTGGCTGCATCCTTTTCTTTTTTAACATTTCCCTGCTTGCATTTTTGTCTTTTATGTCTCTCCACCCCCACCTCACCCACGTGTCCTTTTCCACCTCCAAGGCTAATGGCATTTTGAGTTCTTGTTGTTATGGTCAGACAAGTATATTTTTGTGCACACTGAAACTGGCTACCTGAGGGATCCATGTACTGGTGGTTTGGAATTCATAGGGCCAAGCTGCTCTATGTGGAAGGACAGGGTCCTGCAGTGTGTAGATTTCTGAACTCTGGCATGGCATCTCTGCGTCACTGCTGCTTGCCCACATTTATAGCTGATTCATGTCAAGTGTTGCTTGGGTGCCAGACACTGGCTACACACGTTATCTCTTCAGTCCTTTCAACAGCACTGTGACATGGCTCTGGTGCTATCTGATGGGCCAGGGACCTGCCCAAGGTCACAAGGCTGGAGAAAAGCCCTTGCCCGGGGGAAGCTGAGGTACATGTGTGCATTGGGAATGAGTCACCACAATATAGAAGGGTGTGTGGGGCGTGCCAGCTTTGGTGCCTGTCATTTGCTCCCAGGAGGATGTCCTCTGGTGTGGCATGGGAGAGCCTGAATATCGGGTCCTCTTGAGGATTAGTTTCTTTGACCTCCTTCTCCTCTCTGGCAAAGAGGATTTGGATGGGATTTCCCTTTGATGGGGATTTTGTCTTAGTGAGGGCTGCAGAACTGGGCCTGCTGCTTCTGGGTTGTGCTGTGTCATTCCTACTCACTCCGGCTGGGACTGTCCCCACCTCCTCCCCTTTCAACCCCGGAATAAAGACTGCATCTCAGAGACATTTGGGAGAAAAAGGACTTAGATTTTATGCTGTCCTGTGAGGTTCTATATATAGTATCTTGAGTACCCACTTGAAGATGCTTCCTTTTTTTACTTTGGTAGTTTAGCAGATGTCCTTCATTCTTTGTTTTTCTTTTCTTCATTCACTTTTTCATTATTTGTTGTTGTACTTGGTATTGAACCTAGGTGCATTCTACCTCCCAGTTACCTGCCCCCCACCCCCTGCTTTTTTTTTTTAACTTTGAAACAGGGTCTTACTGTTTTTGAGGCTGGATTCAAACCTGTGATCTTCCTGTCTCAGCCTCCCGAGTACTGGGATTACAGGTGTATACCACCATGACCCCACGTGTATGTGAATATCTCTCACGTAAAGGAGGTTACTGTGGAGACGGTAAGACCCAAAACAGCCAATGTGCTAAGGGCTTGTCATGTGTTATCTCAGAACAACCCTGAGGTACATAGGAAACCAAAGCAAGGGATGAGGACAGTAGAGAATAGTGATTAAGAGAGGGCCCCAAAACTTGTTGTCTGTGGACCTTGGGCAGATTACTCAACCTCTCTGATCCTGTTTTCTCATCTGTGAATGCTCCTTCATAGGGTTTTGAGAAGCAGGTGAGAGATTGGTTATGCATTTCATAGCATTTCTCCACTATGTAGTAAGATCTCAGTAAAAGGCAGCTATTTTTCTTTCATTATTATTAGGCATTATCTCCTTGCTTTAAAGATATACAGAGCAAACCTTAGGGAGGTGTCCCAGGTGGAGTCACACAGCTAATACAGCAAAGAACGATTAGGTGGCACGAACACAGTACCATGGTTCACCTCCTCTGTGTGGGTGGAGGGGATGCTGTGGGCAGGCCAGCAGGTCTGGGAGAACTTCCTGGAGGAGACGCATTTGAAGGATTGGCCCCTTCTGGACAACTGGAGTTGTTGGTGGAGGGAACAGCAAGAGCAGCACTCAGGGATGAGAACCAGGTTGAGTGTGAGCTCAGAAATGTTCTCATTCAGAGCAGAAGGGGCAGGGCTGGCTTGCTTCTGACCTAGGTTAGAGCCCCCCACCTGGAAGGTGTCTGGAGGTGGCGAAGCTTCAGTTGGGGAAGGGAGTGACTTGGGGGGCAGATTATAAACTTCGGTTGGAGATGTCCATTTCTGCTCACAGTGGATTGGTGTTTCTACTGTAAAATGCCAGCACTTGTAGCCCCCTGGCATTAAGCTGTATGTTGCTCTAGATAAAAGTTTTGGTTTTACCTGGATTGTGAGTTGGATATTCCCTGAGCTGTTTGGTCTCTACTGCTGATGGTAACAAGAGATTGTAGGCCTGGGTGGCCTTCTGTCCCTAGGGTCATTTAATTTTGAGTTTGCAGAACCTTGAGCCAAGCAGAAGCTTGTTTGAAGTAAGTAGTGTGTGGCCCTGTGGTTTCCCAGTCCCGTTTCCCCTCTTGACTCCCTTCCAGTTTAGCCTTATTTCTGTGGTCCGATTCTCACCATAGATGAGCCATAGCTCATCAGCTGAGAATGGACGCTCCTCACTGCACCTAACACGTGTTAGAGAAAACTGGTGTGCAAATGTCGGTTGTGTAGAAGGCGTAGGTGCTGCCAAGGTAAGCACATGTGAATGAATCCTGCCTGTGATGACTCATAGCGGGGCAAAGAATTGCTTTCGTTTTGAACATCTCTGCTGTAATACATGGTTCTTTGGGTGTTTTTATGCATGGGGTTTTCCTAGAGCAGGCAACAAGACTGGAAGCTCCTTAAAACAGGGACCTGCTTCTTCACTATGTGGAACCCAGCCACAGCTTGTGGGAATTAACCAGTGGGCTGTTGATGTGTGGACCAGGCAGCAACTTCATCCTGTCCTATTTGGTTTCTTGGCCTTACTAAGATGGTCAGAGGCCAAATATGGGTATGTTAGAGAGCCTGGGAACTATTAGTTATCTTTTCGCTAAATTGGTTTTAAACTGAAGGTAATGATCTGAAATTTACCTGAAGTTTTCTGTCATGTGTTTTGGTTCTATGGCGATTCCATTCCCAACTCAATTTATATATATATCTATATATTTTAAATTACCATCTTTTCTGAACCCCAAACAACACTTTAAAAAGGTACAAAGGAGCCGGGCGTGGCAGTGCATGCCTGTAATCCCCGTACTTGGAAGGTTCAGACAGGCGAATAGCAGGTTCAAAGTCAGCCTTGGCAATTTAGTGAGACCCTGTTTCCAAATAATAAATAAAATAGGGCTGGGGGTGTAGCCCAGCGGTAGAAAGCCCCTGGGTTCAATCCCTAGCACCAAAAAAAAAAAAAAAGTACAAAGCTGGTCTGGGGGTGTAACTCAGTGATGGAGAGTGTGTGCTTAGCATATACAAGGTTTTGGGTTCACTCCCCAGGACAAAACAAACAAACAACAACAAAAACCCCAAATGGATGTGAATGAGGTGAGTGGTTTTGAAAAATGATTTGAAAGATTGAAGCCATTAAGACAGGATGATTTACATGGTAGCTAAAAGCAATTCATGTAGATCCTCATGGTGAGGTAGGTGTGGACTCTTGTTTTCTCACCCTTGGTTGAGATAGACTCTCAGTAAACTAAACAAAACAAAAAAAAATTTGAGAACAAACAAACCAACACAACAACAAACCCCCAAACAAAATAAATCCCAGGTCTTTAGAGCAAGTGAAACACCAGTCAGGTCTAGTCTCCCCCTCTTTCAGCTAGTCCGTTTGTATTCTGCTTGTTTTCTAAACAGGGGAGTGGTACTTGAGAGGTGGTTTGTTTGTTTGTTTCCCAAATATTACCTCATGTGGGTTTTGAAAATCATGCGCTGTATAGTTGGAGAAAAAAGGAGCTGTCCCCTAGCACCCTGATGAGTTGTCAGAGCAGTCCCCCAGCTCCCAGGGCTAGCCTGTGCACTCTCAGTCCTCGCCCATTAGTCGCAATGCTTCCTTGCTCCTTAGGGCCACTTGCTCCATTAACTTAGTGCCTCGGAGCATCCCCCTCCCTCCCTTTTAAGTGGCAAACTTGCTTCTGTCTACAAACATACTGAAGGATAAATGATCTTTAAAACAGAATGAATGAATGAATAAAAATCCCATTCTAGCAGAACTTCCCTTTGTACTTCTGCAGATGTTCCTGCTTCTTTGACAGCTAGACTGCTTGGAAGAATATTTTGTACGCTCTGCCTCTACTGGGTCACCACTGAAAGTCCTGACATCTGGCTGCTGCCGCCAAGTGCTCTTCTGAACTTGCTGTCTCTTAGGGCCCAGAGAGCACCTGGCTAAGGGAGCCAGTGATTTTGCTACAGCATCCCTGTCTTTCTCAAATCTCTCTCATTGACAGTGCGCTTCTTTGGTCCCCTCTGAGCCTTACATCCTTGATTACCTTCTTTGTACCCAAAGTTCCTTGCCTTGCCCTCTCCTCCTGAACCAGGAAATCTGCTTTCTCTGTACTAATCTAGCCAGTCCCTGGCTTCTGCCTTCATGTGTCCACGTTTCCTAGGCTTCTGTCCTGCAGCCACCTCCACCCTCCAGTTCTTCTGTTTACTGACATGTGCACCATCTCTGGTCTGTGTGTCCTGCTGGTGCCTCAATCCTGTCATGTTTCTTTCCTGCGGCCTGCTTCTCCTCTGTGGCCCCTATTTCTGTTAAAGATGCTATCACCATCTCTGTCACCCAGGCTAACATTCTAAAACCACAAGTGATGATATATTTCCCCAATTCACTTCCTCTCCATATCCCCTTGATATTCTTTTCCACACGCCCTTCTCATCACTCCCAGTGTGACTGGTTTAGACTCTCACCTCCTCCAACCTGGGCCCCAGCAGCACTCCCCAACTTGAACCTTTACTTCCCTCCATCCCTGGAGGCCGAGCTCTGCTCTGCCCTCTCCTTTCTCCCCTCCCTGTTTTCCCAGGCCTCCACTGAGCACAGCAGTCTGCTCTTCAGCTCCACTGGTAGCATCTCCCTTTCTTCTGGCCCTGCTGTTCCCCGTGTGTGCAGCCCCAGGCTCTACGCCTGTTCTTTTGTCTAGGTTGTCTCCTCTTCCTGCCTATCCTTGATTAGGCCCTCTGAGACCAGCTCAAATGCCCAGTCCTTGGAGGAACATTATCTTCCCACTTGGTGTGATATTCTCTCTCTCTCTCTCTTGCTTTTTAAATTTTTTTTTGCAATAAGTTCTTAAAATATCTGTATTTTTGAAGTATGTTATAGTAGTTGAGTACAAACGTGAGAGTCAGTCCTGTATTTGAACACAAACTTCTGAAGTGATTAGGTCTGTAACTGTGGGACAGTTTCCCTAGTATCTCTGAGCTTCCATCTTTCCATAAAATAGGGATAATGGTGCGTACGCAATCAGGCTGTTGGGAAGAGTAAATGAGATGATACAAGTCAGTGTCAGACACATAGTAGGCCCTCTGTTGGTTCCCTTTCTACCTTCTTCTCTTATTAGGCTGCTACCTTCTAGGGGCTGCATGCATTTTTTTTTTTGTATTGTGCAGTGCCCTGTGCTTCACATAGGGAAAATAGGAATAGCTATTAATCGAGTGTTGAATGGATTTGAAAGAACTTTAAAGAGCACATATTACAGCTAATGTTCCTACTGTGCAAATGTCTAGCATTAGAGCAGTGGATAAGCTCAGTGCACAGCATGAACTAGGCCCCAAGATGATTTCTGCATCCCTTCTGAGATGCGAATAGTTTCAAATACAGATTAGTCAGGGTATATTTGATGATGAAATAATTTAATTGCTTTACAGGTGGGTGGATTTTGTATTTTTGTTCACATAGAAAATGCATTTTTGACTTTAGCTAAGATAACATCAGGCATTAGGTTGTGATCAGACATCATTCTACTATATATGGGTTTGAGATTGCATCTTTAATCAGTTGAGTTGTTTTATTATCAGAAACTTGGCATCTTGCCCCTCATAGACTTGTACAAAGAACTGAGTTTCACCTCCATGATGAAAGTGGCTCCAGCTATCCTGTGCATCAGTGATGGAACTGGTGCTCCATGGCAGCTGTGTAGACTTGGAGGCCCCGTGTGGTGCCCCCTTCCCTCCTGCCTCACACGGGCTCCTCACCTATGCCTGTCCACCAGTGTGCTGGCCTGCTTATCTGCTTCCTCAGCCACGTGGCCTGGTACTCCTGCTGCTCCTTCAACATGGGGTGCTTTTCCGTCTCCTCGTTCCCAGGTTGATTTCATTTCTGCTCGTTAACTCCACAGCTCATCATGCTGAGGTCCAGGGAGGTTAGGAGACTTGCCTGAGTCCATAGCGGCTTGTTCAGAGAGCCTGTATATTTCCAGGGTCCATTCTACACAGGCGAGCGCTCCCTCCCCCACTCGGAAAGATGACTCACTTTGGCCAGAAGATAGAAATTAGAACGTACTCTAGCAATTCTTTGGATTTACTAATTGCTCTCTCCTGCCAGAGCTTGATGAAGTAATGATAAGCATTTGTGCTAGAGAGATCTGTGGGTTTTCTGTGGCGAGGCATGTAATGCTGTTCAGAGAAAAGTTAAATGAGAAAAGAAAGGGTCTTGTGAGTGAGGTAGATGCACGGGGTACAGCTGCTGGGGGATGGTTTACCAGGTAGGGGTTCAGAGCAGCCAGACATAGTTTAGAAGTGACAGGTGTCAGGTGGGAGTCATTCAGTTTTTGACATGTTGTGGAATGTTCACACAAGTCAGTGGGTATTGTTGAAGGGACTATGTTGTCCTCTGGGGACACAGAACTGACCCTCCTCAAAGGCATCACCAGACCTCTTTACCAAGTGCAACTGCTGGCCAATGCCTTGATTCAAAGGCATTCTTGGGAGTGTAAGTCAGCCTGGCAGGATCTGGATTCTTTAAACTGTCCTGTGGGGGTCTCCAAAGCTCAGAGAGTTTGGTTTCTTCAGGGATGCTATCTTGGAGTAGATTGACTTTATTTTGCTTTTCCCTAAGTGACTAATCATAGCAGGCCTGCTGTTAATATGGACACCTGTGGCTTGGAGTCACTGAGATCCTTACCCACGTCTCACGTGTTGATGCGTTTTGGCTGCTTGCTGTCCGCAGATTGCCAGCAGCTGGATTGGTTTTACTTGCTTTGGTGAAGTGGACTGGATGGGGACAGTGGGCAGGTTCTGATCCAGAGGAGGTCCGTGGTTCCCTGGACCTTTGTCTTCATTACAACCATGATCTCATCCAGTAAGTTTGTGTCCCAAAGACCAACAAAACCCAAAAGTTTACCAACAAAATCCTGATCTCATCCAATAAGTTTGTGTCCCAAAGACCAACAAAATCCAAAATTTACCAGAGCCCTGTGTGCCATTCTGCCTGTAGCCAGGGGTTTCAGGGACTTATGTTGTTGTCTCTCCTTGTCCCATCGAAGCACCGTGACATTGAGCTCTTCCTTTGGCACAGATTGATGTCAGAGCAAGTCTCTTGCAGAGGACTGCTGCTTCAAAGCCTTTGACCTCTCTTGCTTCTTAAACTCGGTTTGTCAAGCCTCAGCAGTGGTGGGAATACTGATGGGGGAGAGTCAGAGAATCTGCTCAGCACAGAATAGTGTTGCTGAATCTCACAGTTGGGCCTAGAAGAATCAGACTAGAAAGCGGCTTTCTGGGGCAACTGATGCACAACCTATCCTTATGGTGGAGGAGCAGAGGTTTTTGAATCGTACCTTCTCAAGTCAGGCTCCTGGATTTATCTTGATGCTGTCACTGGCAATTTTCCCATTTGTAAAATGAATTTAAACAATAATATCGTGAAAGCACTTAGGGGCTGGGCCCATGGTAGGCTTTCAATAAATTCTTGTCTATCACAATGGTGAAAGTCCTTCAGAGTAGCTTTGACTCCATGTTCTGAGAACGCTGCAAGTCCTCAGTATGTGGGCAGAACTTATCTTTCCTAAGCAGGTCCACATCTGCAGGAGGCTACAAGCCCCCGAAGAACTGGGTTATGCATATTTATTTGCACTGTAATGGGGAACACAAATGGGCGGTACCTGGCCCATAGCAGATGTTTAATAAATCCTTCTGGGCTGAGTAAATGAAGCTATGAGCAGACTAAGAACAACAGCATGGCAGGGTATTGGGTTTGGTGTAGCTGGGGCGTTTCTGTTAGTTTATGACTTTAGGAACCTCCATCATTCAGGAAACCATTGAGTATATAGCAAGATATTGGGCAAATTATTTTTTGAAGCTTAATTGTCATACAAAACCTTTACTTATTTATTTTATTTTTTGTGGTACAGGGGATTGAACCCAGGGACATTCTACCTCTGAGCTACACCCCCAGCCAAATTTTTATTTTTTGTTTTGAAACAGGGTCTCACTAGGTTGCTGAGAGTCTCTCTACTTGCTGAGTGTCTCACTATGAACTTGTGATTCTTCTCTCTTAGCCTCCCAAGTACTGGGATTATAGTCATGTGCCACTACGCCCGACTAACTTTACTTATTTAAATGTACAATTTGATATATTTTTTTTCTTTTTTGTGGTACTAGGTATTGAACCCAGGGGCATTCTACCTCTGAGCCATATCCTCAGCCCTATTTTATTATTTATTTTGAAATAGGGTCTCACTAAATTGCAGAGGGCCTCACTAAGTTGCTGAGGCTGGCCTCAAACCTGTGATCCTCCTGTCTCAGCCTCCCAAGTACTGGGATTACAAGCGTGCACTACCATGTCTGGCTAAAATTTGATAAATTTTGACACCTGTATGTACGTGAAGCTACCACCATAGTATTAGGGGGATTCTTCATGCCTGTCTCTGAAATGTTTTACTTTTCTTTGCTGATAAGCTACTTCTACCTTGGTCTTGCACGTGGCTACTGTCTCATCAGGGACGCAGTGGGAATCCGCAGCGTTCCTCTTCATACCACTCCCTCCTAGCCTTCACCTGCGGCCTTGTGATTTTGCCACTGAAATTTCAATGTTTGTAGTGTGAATTTGTTAAGTATCTGTTTCTGCTAGGTTGCAGGTTTGGGGAACATAAGGGCCACACCAGTTTTCCTCAGTGTTTGTTTTTTTTCTTGTAGCCTCCTACGACCCCCAACATATAGGAAGTGTTGAGTGAAGAGTTAAAGGGTGAGCCAGTGAACCTATTGCCAGAATAAATACATGGCTCTGCTAGGCCTGAATTGGAAGCAAAGGAAATTGAGTTGTTCTTAGAGATTATAAATTATTTTTACCTTCAGCAGAGGGAAATCAAAGGATAAAAGGGTGTTATGGTTTGAATGTGTCCCCCCAGCATTCATGTGTCAGAAAGGTAGCCCCCCAAATCATTCGTTACTGGTAAGTGGCAGTGGGGCCTTTGGGAGGTACTTAGGATTTGATGGAGGACCCCAGGATGGCATTGGTATAAGAAGAGGAAGAGCCTGAGCTCGCACACTTGCTTTGTCTTGCCATGTGAGGCCCTCTGACGCGGCAAGAAGGCCCTTACGAGATCCTGGCGCCATGCTCTTGAATTTCACAGTCTCCAGAATTGTGAGCTGAACGAACTTCTAGTCTTTATAAATGATCCAGTCCATGGTATTCAGTTATAGCACTGAAATAGGCCAAGATAAAAAGCCTCCGAGGATCTGAAGTACTTTAACTTCTTTACTGATGCGAGATCAAACAGACCCTGGAAATACAGGGAATCTAACGTAACACAAGTGGGACCCAAAGATGAGCTCATGGGGTCCTCCTCTGTCATTTTGAGACCCCACTGTTTTGTGGAGGGCTAAATTTATGTTGGGGCTTTGCTTTTCGTTTTGTTCGGTGTTGTTGCAAACTGTTCTTCAGCCTCCACGGAAGGGGGCTTTCACTGGGGGTACTATCCGAAGGACCCCCCAGGTCCCTTTTTTCTCCAGCTTGTGGCTTTCTCCCCTTAAACCCCATCATATATGACACATGAAATTCCCAGAGTCAGCTCTAGTTCCCTCCGAGAAAAATCTCTCTAAAGTCATAGATAAAAGAAGAGTCACAAAAATAATAATTAAAAATGACACAACCTGCAGTGGTGTGTGGTATCCATTTTGGCAAGAGTGAAGTCAACATTTCAGAACAGTAAGTGCTGTCCACAGTGGAGGACTGGCAAAACAGGCTTTTAAAGCCCCACTACAGAAAGGAAGGGGTGGGGTGGGAACATGATAGAGCATATTTGTGTTGGTGAAGCTGTTTTTCCTACCTAATGGTTACAGATTCATTTAGTTACTGTTCTTCCAGATGCTAGGAGGCAGCTGGTTATCTGAGATGAAATGAGGTGACGGTTCCAGAGACACCACTTAAGAGGGCTTGGGCATCTTTTGCATTTTTTAAATTGTGCTTTGTACATATTTCCTCCCAGGTGCTTTGGTACCTAGATATCCATCTATCCTTCTATCTGTCCATCATTATCAACTGCCTGTCTGTCCCTGGCACCATGCCTTCCTGTTGCCCATCCATCCTGAGTCTATCACCCTCCACCCGTCTGCATTATTGATTGCCTGTATGTGCTAGGCACTGTCCAGGTCTGGGGAAGCCGCAGTAGACCCTAACTGAGCAGGGGAGACAGGCTCATGAACACGATTGTTTTGTTGCTTTTCAGTTTTGATGAAAGGTAATTAATGAGTAACTTACACTTCCCCACACCTCCAGTTGTAATGCCAAAAAGGCATGGGCCGTATCTGCTTCTTGCTTGCCTTTGTCTCCCCAGCGATTTATTTATTCTATATTGAAAACACAGGTGCGCAATACATGGTTTTTTGAATATCAGAATAAATGATCTGTAGAGTACAGTATACTCCTCTAACAGCAGTATAGTCACAGCTGGGAGGAGTCACACACAAGACAGACCCCATTTCTGAGGCAAGAAGTGGAGAACGAGGGCCGTTCATGTGGGCCGTTCAGTTAACCGTCCCTTGATTCTCATAGGCTGAGCTGTGGTGAGCACCGGCCATGGTAGTGTACAGGTTCTGCCTCCATCTTCACATGTCTTTCTTCCCGTGTGTCTTCTCCTCTTCTTGTAAGGACACCAGTCATTGGATTTAGGGGCCATCCTCCTTCTGGCCTCATTTTAACTCATTATATCTGCAGAGACCCTGTTTCTGGATAAGGCCACCTGGCATCTTCCGGTAGACATGGGTTTGGGGATACTGTTCATCCCACTGTAGGGGACAACGTTGGAGCTGGTGCAGCAGGCTGGGAGGCTTCCAACAAGTCTTCCATTGCCCAAGGTTCCTGACTGATAGGGGTAGTGGGGCTGGGCGGGTGAGCAGGAGGGTGTCCGGGAGCAGCTGCAATTCCTTTCTCTGGGGAGGGCGCCTGGGAACAGGATCCTTTCCAGATACTCAAAAGAGGCTGTGAGACTGTGAGAGGTACTGTGCTCATGCAGGTCTCTGGGTCACACTCACCCCATCCTTCCTGCAGCAGGGGAACATGTCAGGGTTTCTTACTGAGCCAGGAACACCTTGAGATAGGAGGAAGTATCCGTGAGAATAAAATGGCCAAAATAATTAATGACCCGAGCAAACAATGGCCTCGGGTTTTTCCATAGTCCTTCTCTTCTCCGGGAACAGTTTCCTGCTGCTTTCTTGGAGGCATGTTGCCAGGGACTTTCCGGGTCGACAGGACATCGCTTTCCTTTTCTTTCTTGTTTCCCTGTTTTCTCAGGTTCAGCGTTATTAGTGCCTTCCAGTTCCCTGATATTTAAACCTTGCATACAATGTCTTCCTACAACAGTGGTTCTTAAACTTACTGTGCATAGCAGTCACACGGAGAACTTATTAAAAGGGCAAATTTTAGCCCAGCTTGGTGGCACATGCCTGTAATCCCAGTACTTGGGAGGCTGAGATAGGAGGATCACAGGTTAGAGACCAGTCTCAGTAATTTAGTGAGGCCTTTAGCAACTTAGTGAGACTCTGTTTTAAAATAAAAAATAAAAAGGGCTGTGGGTGTAGCTCAGAGGCAGACCCCCCCTGGGTTCAATCCTCAGTAACACACACACACACACACACACACACACAAATGCAGATTTCCAAATTTAATTCCCAGAATTTCTTATTCAGTAAGTCTGGTATGATCGGATTTAGGTAAACTCCAAAAACCAAAATCAAGAAACACTTCCCCAAAGGGTATTGTGGGTGTGGGTTTGTGTTCCCTCAAATGATACCTTATATGTAAGAAAGGATGGCTTAAGATCCTGGCCTAGATATACTGTCTAGATATACAAATGCAAATTATTCTCCTATCATTTGCCTGTGGGCAAAGTAGATTGAAAATAGAATGAGTGGTACCTCGAGAACATCACGAGCATCTTACTGGATGAGGAAGAAAGTGAGCGGGGACTGTTGTGTTTGTGGCTTGAAGACTAAGCCTGGGAAGTGGGTTCTGATTGTATTCTGAAAGAGAGAATACTAGGAAAGCTTCGTTGTCTTTCTTTCTGTGACCCAGCTTTCCCTTTTTTGTAAAACGTGAATTGTATGGTTTGTCATTTTTCTGACTGAACTCTTTATTTTGGTACTGGGAATTGAACACAGGGGCACTTTACCTCTGAGCTATACCCAGAGTCCTTTTCATTTTTTATTTTGAAACAGGGTCTCACTAAGTTGTCCAGGCTGGCTTCGAACCTGTGATCTTCCGGCCTCAGCCTCCCAATTATTGGGATTCTGGACGTGTATTACCCCAACGGGTCTGACTGAATTCTTTAAAAAAAAAGTCATGTTCTTACTCGTGTATTTGTTTATGGATTTAAAAGCATTATTGAGGGATTATGACATGCTAGGATTGTGACTATTATCCTTTTATGATCAAAAGTCATGGTTATTGCCTGCCTGGAGTTTATAATGTCACCAGGAAAGTACACATTAAATAGCCACTCTATTCAAAGCAAATTGCCAATGATATAAAGAGATGGGGAGAGCAATTATAGGGACTAGGAGAGCCTACCTCTGGGGTGGGTGGGGAATGAGAGGAGTCTGTTTCCCTGAAGAAGTGACCCTTCAAAGTGGAGTCTGATGGGCAAAGGGGCTCTACCTTGGGCAGGGGGTTCCCAGGCAGCGGGAAGGTCCACGCTTCGTGGCTAGAGGATCTGAAGGTTGGCCTGTGGGGCTGGACCGCAGAGGGCGGGTAAGGCTGGTGGGTTTGGCAGATGATGCAGGTTCTATAGGCTTTGGTCAGGTTTATCTTGAGGGAAGAGTTACAGTCGGGGAGGGGATGGAAAGTGCAGGGACGAGACCAGATCTGCCTTTTGAATAGGTCATTCTAGGCAGCTGAGTGACAGATGACCTGGAGGGAAGTGGGGAGGCCAGTTAGGAGTCCAGGACAGAGGCAATGGTGATGGGGCAGGGATGGAGGTCTACCCCAAGGTACCGGATGGAGGGGAACAGAGGTGAATGAGGTAGAACAGCAGTCCTAGGGTGTTCCTGCACCAGAGTGGCTACTTAATCTGTGGAGCCCCTTGTGTAAAACACAGACAAAAATGCAATTAAAGATCTAAAATAGAAAGCTGCTTTCTTTCCTGGTCTCTCTGTTGACTTGTGGTGTTTTAAATTTCCTATTTAATATGTGAGAATACCGGTGCCAATCCCAATATCCTGTATGGAGAAGTGGGGGGGAGTGGGAAGGGAGCCAGGGGAAATCTCACCAAGTGCTGTGTGTATGTATGCCACTATCACTGTGGACTATATTATGATGTGAGACTATAATGCACCAATAAAAGTATAAAAAAAAGTCTTATTTAATGTTCTAGAGAAGAAAACTTATTAGTATGAATTTTCTGTTCATCTTTATATTGTACAATGCCAGTTTTGAATGTGTACATGTAAGATCACCTGACTTGCACGCCAAATCACTCAAATCATCTAATTTATACTTCATACCTTATATGCATTTATTTTGTTCTTCCAAGCCCAGTGAACATGCTGCACAAATGCATCATGACCATTCTTTCCCTTCCTGGTGCACTCAGCTCTGCCTTCTGAGTACTGATGAGCACGGAGGGACTCAAAGAAAAGGGCTGGAGGTTGCTCCCTCTTTCCTGTCCTGTGTCGTCAGCATCAGCATCAGTGGTTGACTTCTCCAAGGATATAACTGGAATAAGAAAGGCTACAATGGGTCCCCGGCACCCCCACATGTGGTGGGTTCCCCAGAATTCTGTGCTTGTTGGCATCAAAGCACTGTGTGCACCTGGATCCTAGGGAACCCCCACGGGCACTGTGACACCTCAGCTGTACACCTCTCTGCTCACGTGTATGTGCCACTGCCCCACTGGACTCCACTTCAAAACACAAGTCCATAGATAAAATTATTTAAAATTTCAAGTCAGCTACAGCAGAGTGTGGAAGCAGGCGGCCCTCCTGAGCACAGGGCCCTGCACAGTGCAAAGGTTTTCCAGCTCCCTGTGAGCCTGTGTCCTGGATTCAGTTGAGTCTGTGTGTCAGAGGAGATTACCCGGGGCAGAGCCTGCCCTGGCAGCCCTAGCCCAGGCCTGGGTTGCAGGGGTGCTTGGCTCCCAGACACCAAAGCAGCTGTACCTCCTGGGGGGAGCCCGGTTTCCAGATGGGGTTCCAGCAGTCATCGCTGAGGCCGTTCATCTGCTCCGGGTTCCAGGAGCTGGGTCTTCACAAATCAGGCACTCAGCAGAGCAGTGTTCCTACTAGGTTGCATGGCTTTTCAGAATAAGAAACATGATTAAGAGCATTTTTTTTTAAAATTCCAGCTTCAGAATTGTGAGTTTTAAGTTGAATTGTGGTGTCCCCTTCTCTCACCCTCCTGTCACCCAGAGTTCTACTATGTGCATTAACCACCAGCTTCGGGAACATTTGTGAACCCACTGTTAGGAATTCAAAGTCCAGCTTGCTCCCGGGAGCTCCACCTTTGTAATCTGCGGCAATTCCATTGTTGCTACTTGGCACTAGATGTTCTGAAGGTTTAGGTAATATCGGGTCTCAAACTTGAGCATGCGTAATAACTGCCTGGGAAGCTGAGTCCTGGGCCCTGACCCCAGACATTTTGATTGAGGCAGCTAGGGTGGGCTCCCTAAGAGAACTTGTTACAAATGGTGCCATATTTCGAGAAACCCTCATCTTTGGCCTCTCAAATTCTGTGGTGGCTTGGAGCAAGGGGTACAGTGAGAACTTGCTGGAGCATGGTTTCTTACCTGGGCTGGGGAGGCTGTGGTGTTGGGCAAGGAGGCAGGGAGGCGGGAAGCTGGGGTTTCTCAGAATCTCTGAAGAGGGTGAGTGCCCGCCTGTACCTCCCTGAGGTCTGTACTTCTCTGTACACCAGGGAAGTGGTTTGGGACACAGGGAATACAAGAAAGTGAAACTAATTTGTGAGAATGTTATTAGGTGTGGCACTGTTCAGAACTGCTAGGTACTTTTTAAAATTTTCTTCAGGGAACATTCATTTAATCCAGGGGGAGACAAATAGATTTGCTTTTTTTAATTGAATTTTTTTCTGGTGCTAGGAGCTGCTGCCTTGCTTCCTGTGTCGAGGAGTGCCCGAGCTGTGCCCGGGGATTAGACTGATTCTGTTTAGATCCTAATAATGCTGCAGGGATCAGCGTGGGAAGTGGGATGGAGGGCGAGAGGAGGTCACTGCTGTGGGGGCGTAAAGAAGGGTGGGAGGCTGTCACCCGGCCAGATTGTTCTTTCCTCTTTACAGACATAAATCAGTCCGGCATTTTATTTATTACGTTATTACATAAAAGTGTCTAATACTAATACCTATGGTTTATTGAGTGCTTACTGCAGGCCAGACCCAGTGCTAAGTACTTCCATGCATCATCTCTGTTCAAGCAGGCACCTTGGGAGGCAGCTTTCTTTTTAGCTCCATTTCACACAGGCAGAAACAAGTACAGGGACTGAGATGAGATTTTGCATCCCTGGAGACTGTTCAAAGCCCCAGCACTTCACCAGTGCTCTAGGTATATTTGGCTAGTTGAAGACCCCAGGTTGGTGTGTTTACCCTCAAGCTTGCTCAGCTGTTCATAAGAACCTGGGGAGGGGTGTCTGATTTTGTATATATCTCTAACTTCTGCTGCCTATGACTTTCTGAGTTAATCACTGCTGAATTTCATTTAAACTCTGATTCTTTGGGCTGGGTTATTGGTTGGTGTTACATTTATTTTTTTCTTCTTTTTGTCCTTTGCTAGAAAAGGTTCAGGGGTGACAGGGAGGTGGCAGGCCTTGGCATCTCTATACCTGCTTTTCAAGTAAGATTCTTACTTGCCTGGATTTGTTCAGTGCAAACGTGGTTGCAAAGATCCTGGAAGAGGCAGGTCTGAAGGTATGAACAGAAGGTTATAGAATTTAGAGTTGCTGAGTTGTTCATTCACAGTCTTAACTCCAATGTAAAGACATCAGAACAGAAATGTCTGCCTTCTCTAATGGCCTATAGAGAAGTTAATGTGGCCAAAAGTCCATTATCAACCCTAATTTCCTATTTTGCAATTCTCTTTGGTATTTAAAAGCTTTACAATTATTTTGGTAAATCTCTGTGAAGATTTTTCTGAGGTAGCAATGTTTTCCTTTCATACTATGCACAAAAGAAAGCTCAGAACGAGAACACAATGTCACTTGCTTGAAGTGGTGGCACTCAGATATGTCACTGTTTAGTTGAGTCCAGGATTCATATGTGGGCACTTGGGCCCTGTCTCTGTGAACCTGGGACCGGCAGAGGGTGCTGCTCCAGTTTTTCTTCTCAGTTTTTCTGGCTCTTTGTCCAAGTCTTCGATTTATTGGCAAGGCTTTTCTTTTACTTACAATTCTCTTCCAAGAAGGTCTGGCTTTTGCTGTAAGTTTACGACCATAAATTTTCAGATGGTACACGTCACCCTCTTAATCTAATTGAGCCAGCACATCACTGTGAAGACATCATTTTATTTTGGGGGTATTAGTTGCTATGGTTATTTGCTGAGACTAACAGAGTCTGCGTTTCCTCAATTGGGTTTTTGGAAATTGCTCTCTGAGAATGACATAGAGGTGTCCCTTGCTGTAGGAATATCTAGTAAATACTCTCACTATTAAAAAAAAAAGACTCAGAAAAGATACTTGGGGTGGAATTTTAGAGCACTGGTTCAGCCCCTAGTTTTCAAATGAGTTACCTACCGCTGAGTATGCCAAGCATCTTTCCCTGGGCTGTGGCCCATTTCTGGTTCTTTCTCCAGGGTCTGTTCTGCCTGCAACAGTTTAAGTGCTCTCAAGGAATTCATTCATTCATTCCTCCAGTAGCTACTGAGGTCTTGTATGTTCCAGGTGCTGTGCTGGAAGCACCAAGCAGCTGTGACTTTTGCTCTCAGGGTCTTGGGTGGGAGTCCAGCAGACATCACCTGAGACCCTGTTTATACATGCAGACTCTGGGGCTCACGGGCCCACTGGATCAGAATATACACTGGGGGCTTGTTAAAGCTTGAGAAGCCCTGCTAGAAGGGAAGGACATTCCAGAAGCAAAAGCCAAGTCTTAAGGCCCTGTCCAGGCCCCCCACACTTCCCACCCGCTCCTCTGCTCTGAGTCCTCAACCTTGTGGCGTTGAGGGAGAGGGGCGCTTTTACTCTCTTTGGCACCTCTTCCTGTTCTTCTCAGCCCCAATCCGACCTCCTCACCCTGCAGACCCCTTGGTCTGACCTGTGTGGTCTCCTCTTCGTGCTCCTCCTTCTTTTCCTTCTCTCCCCCCACTTAGATTGAACGCAGGGACATTCTACCTCCAAGCTATATCCGTAGCCCTTATTTTTTACTTTGAAATGTGGTCTCCCTATGTTGCTGAGGCGGGCCTCAAACCTACAATGCTCCTGTCTTAGCCTCTCAAGTACTGGGATTACAGGTGTGCACCATCACACTTGGCCCCTTCCTCCTTTCTAAAACATGTCCCCCTGTGAGCCTCACATAAACCTCAGCATCTCCATGTCACATCCGCACACTCAATCTTCCATCTAGGGCTGGCTGCCTCCCAGGCAACTGACAAGAGCGACTTGATGGTGCTACTCTTCCTGGCCCCGCTTGAGTTTAATCAACTTCTCAAGAAGAAACTCAACACTGCTTTGAGTTAGTTTGGTAAAAAAAAAAAGCGGGTTTTCTTCTTCGTGGTGCTGGGGATTCATCCATTCCCCCCCCCCTTGCACATGCTAGGGCAAGCACTACCACTGGGTCCTCACTCCCCGCCAGGGTCACTTAATCCAAGGTTTCTTCCTGCCATCCATCTGCCAAGGGTGAAAGGAAATTGTAAATTTGTAGGTGCTTTTAGGTTTTCTATGTGTCTGAGGAAAACCTTCAAATGCTCAAATGTATTTTTTGTAGCTCATTAGAATAGGGTTATTTGATTAGTTTCCTGACTCAATGAGGCAAAAGTGGCTTAATTCTTATGCTAATTAAGACCCTCCTTTTGTTGATTCTTTTCCCTCTAACCTGCTGGTAAACTTTCATTCTGCCTCTGCTCCTGGAAAGGAAGGCAAGTCAGCACCTGAAGGCTGCCCTGCTCTCTGCTCCTCTATTCTTCTTTTCTTTTCTTTCCATTTTAAATTTTCACGACAACCCCATGAAGTCCATATTGTATCACAGTTGCAAAGGCACTTGGGAAGGCTGAGTAATGTGGCCAAAGTCACAGAACTAGGAAGTGAGGGTTTGAATCCACATTTGCGGAGCTCAAGCCGGTTATACTCTTGAAGTGCCCTCGACTGTGTGTGTGTGTGTGTGTGTGTGTGTGTGTGTGAGAGAGAGAGAGAGAGAGAGAGAGAGAGAGTTGGAAATACCCTCCTTTTTGCACCCTCACTTGCTCAGCCCTTTGCACAATGGGTTTCTTTGTTTTAACTAAGCAAATGGCACCGTTTTCCTTGAGGGACTTTTCCATGTGTGGACTGACCTCTGCTGCCTACCACACCTTGGGGCAGCACGTGAATATGACTGCCCCAAATACAACACCTCAGTTCTCCGTGTCCAATATCTTTTTGTGCATTTGTGCTGAGCAATTCAGGTTTGGGGCTGGGCTCTTTAGGGCTTTATTTTTTTATCACCTGATACTGATTAAATCACTCAATGGAATGGTCATGAATTCAGCAAATGTTTATTAAGTAGCTACTATGTGACACACACTGTCATTAAACATGTTCTGGATTGGGGATATAGCTCAGTGGTAGAGTGCTTGCTTAGCATGCTGTGTGTGTGTGTGTGTGTGTGTGTGTGTGTATCCCTACCACCACATACACAAAAAAGTTCTTTATTTCTTCACTTGAACTCTCAGTGTTCTTATGAGGATGTATCTTACGTATTATTTATAATACATAAAAACATAAATAATATATAACCCTATAGATATATTTATAGCTATATAAATATAGTTTATAAATATGTATAAATAAAAACCATATAAATAGTATAATTATACTTTGGAAATACTGTATATAATTCAGTGTATCCAATGACGGTGCTACCGATCATTCCTAACAGAACTTGGAGTTTTCAGTAGGGAACAGAGCTTCTTTGAATCCTGCAAACTCTTCTTTATCTCCTGGCTGCCCAGTGGTGTCTGTGTGTCACGGTGGGGGTGGGGTGGGGTGAAGGGTTGATCCTCACCTCAGGCACTCAGGATCAGCAGGGTCCTTGGCAGAAAAGAATTTCAGTATGTACCAGTCAGAGACAAAGACAGAGGTTTATTTAGGAAAGTGGGGGATACACATTCAAGGGAGAACACACAGGCCATCTCAAGAGAGAGAGAGACTTTGGGGCATTTACAGTTTTTCTAATAGGAGACCCCTGTGAGGGGGTAGGTAGGGTGGCATGGCAGGGCTGGGGGATCTGGTCCCCTTTTTTTGAATCCTCAGGTTCCCAACATTTCATTGGTGGGTGCTGGGTGATGCCTGGGCTCCACCAACAGTCAGACATTTTTAGGGATCCTTTGTTTACCAAGCATCTCAGGAATCTCAGGTGGGGAGATGGGCCATTATGATTAAAAGTGTGGGCTTAAAATTAAGGATTTTTGCCTAAGAAAGACCAGGCGCTGTAGGGTGAAGATAAGGAATATGAAGTTTCTAGATTTTAAAACTATAGTTTCTCCTTCCTTTCTAGTTTGTCTCCTTTTTACCTATTACTTTTATTTTTCCTATCCTATCACATGTGCACAAGTCCAGGTTGAGCAGTGTCCTCTGCCAGTGACCCTTCTGGGAGGAAGTCCCTGGACAGTCTCACAGTGAAGCATGATGTGTTAGGTTAGAGTAATGTCCTAAAACAAAGTTCTGGGCCAGCTCCTTAGTAAGAGGCTTAATCATTGTTTAAGTTGAGCTTGTCATTCCTCAGTATAAAAATCTGGCTCCTATTTCCTTAAGTGAAGAGGTCTAGATTCTTTAGTACGGCATTTAGGTCCTTCTGTGGTGTGATCCTAACCTCCCTCCCAGTCTCACCTTCTGTCTATCTAGCTGAACTTCCTGCTGTTTCCAGGTGGTCCTCCGCCTTTGCATCTCTTTGCTGCCCCTGAATACCTTCCAGCCTTCCTCCCTGCCTGGTGTCTTCTCCCATGTCTGCTCAGCTCCAGTGCCACTCCCCCTTCTTTTCCCTCCTCTGTGAAGTCTCCAATGGCTCCAGCTGGAATAATATCCCACTTCCACTTCTCTAATTTTTTCTACTCTCTGATTGCTGTAGCACTCTCTACCTTCATTTATAGTTTTGTGTGTATAGATTAGATCCTTCTAAGTTGAATTCCACGTAAAGATATGGGATCTATTCATACTATTTTATTTTGTTGAGTATACTAATACCAGGTTCTCAAATATTTGAGTAAATTAGGTGACACAGTATAGTAAAAAGTTTCAGGTTAGAGGGACCAGGTTTCTTTTTTTTTTTTTTT
>PVJS01011184.1:0-46289 GCA_004027185.1 Glis glis | reverse complement strand
CTACACCCCCGGCCCTATTTTTTTTATACTTTATTTTGAAACCAGGTCTCACGAAGTTGTGGAGTGCCGAGAGAGAGAGAGAGAGAGAGAGAGAGAGACCTGAGGCTGGCCGCGAACCAGGATCCTCCGGTCTCCGCCTCCCAAAGTACTGGGATTACAAGCATGCGCCACCACTCCCAGCTAAGAGACAGACCTTTTAAACAGGTGATTACGTTAAAATGAAGCTGCCTGGGTGGGCTCTAGTTCACTCTGACTGATGTTCTTAGGAGAAGAAATTTGGACACACAAAGAAAGAACCCAAGGATGCACCTACACAGAGGAAATGACGTGTGAGGCGACAAGGAGGTTGTGTGCAAGCCAGAGAGAGAGAGAGAGAGATAGAGAGAGACAACCATTTGAACTTACCTTACAACACTGTGAGAAAACATGTTTCTGCTGTTTAAGATGCCTAGTCTGTGGTATTTTGTTACAGCAGCCCTGGCAAACTAATGTAGATGTTAGTACCAGGAAGAATGGTGCTGCTACAACAAACAGTGGTAAACAACTTAAAAAATGCACGGTATTTTTTCCAAGTTTTCCATTTTATTGGAATATAAGTTTTCAAAGTAGTTTCTTATGATCCTCTGGATTTCTTCACTATCTGTGGTGATGTCCCCTTTTTCATTTCTTATTTTGGTAATTTGGGTTAATTCTCTCCTTTTGGTTAGGTTAGCCAGTGGTTTGTCAATCTTGTTAATCTTCTCAAAGAACCAGCTTCTTGTTTTATTTATTCTTTGTATTGTTTTTTATTCTCTATTTCATTAATTTCTGCTCTGACTTTAGTTATCTCCTGCCTCCTACTGGCTTTGGGATTCGACTGTTCCTGTTTTTCAAGATCCTTGAGGTGTGTCATTAGGTTATTTATTTGGATGTCTTCTGTTTTTCTTATGTGGGCACTCAGTGCTATAAATTTTCCTCTTAACACTGCCTTCAAAGTGTCCCATAGATTTTGGTACGTCGTGTCTCTATTTTCGTTTAATTCTAGAAATCTTTTTATTTCTCCCCTTATTTCTTTTCTGATCCATTCCTCGTTTAGAAGTGTATCATTCAGTCTCCATGTATTTATGTGGTTACTTTTAGTCTTCCTGTTGTTAATTTCCAGTTTCATTCCGTTGTGATCTGAGAAGAGGCAGGGAATTATATCACATCTTTTGAATTTGCTGGTGCTTGCTTTGTGACCCAGTACGTGGTCTATTCTGGAGAATGTTCCGTGGGCAGCTGAGAAAAAATGTGTATTCAGATGTTGTTGGTTGAAATAATCTGTATGGGTCTATTAGATCCATCTGGCCTATAGTTTTCTTTAGGTCTGAACAATCTTTATTCATCTTTTGTCTGGAGGATCGATCTAGTGGCGTGAGTGGTGTGTTGAAGTCTCCCAATATTATTGTGTTTGGGTCTATTTGGGACCTGATGCCCTGAAGAATTTGTTTGATGAATGCTGGTGCACCCACATTTGGGGCATAGATGTTTACTATTGTTATATCTTCTTGTTGGATTATTCCTTTTATTAGTAAGAAGTGACCTGCTTTGTCTCTTCTGATGTGTTTTAGCTCTACACTGTTGGTGGGATTGCAAACTATGGAGATCAGTGTGGAAATTCCTCAGAAAACTGGGAATGGACCCACCAATATGATCCGGCTATACCACTACTAGGTATCATACCAAAGGGATTGTAACCAGAAAACTACAGTAATATATGCATACCCATGTTCATAGCAGCACAATTCACAGTGGCCAAATTATGGAACCAACCTAGGTGTCCATCAACAAATGAGTGGATTACAAAATTGTGGGAAATACACACAATAGAATTCTACTCAGCAATAAAGAAGAACAAAATAACATCATTTTCAAGAAAGTGGAAGCATCTGGAGAACATTATGTTAAGCGAGATCAATCAATCACAAAAAAAGAAGGGACATATGTTTTCATTAATATGTGCAACCTAAGGAGTATTAGGGTCACACAAGGACTCCGGTTGATAATGGAGAACCCTCAGCGGAACAAGGGAAGTGGTACAAGGGAAGGGGAAGGGCAAGAAAGAAGTGAATTAATGGAATTACTATCATAAACAATATGTACATGTGAAAATATACCAACATCATTCTTGGTACTTCATACGGGTGGGGTAAGCGGGGGGGGGACACTAAGAGCTGTGTGCATGTATGTTAACATCAAATAGATATTCATTGCGATGTAAGACTCCAATGCACCAATAAAAGCATGTTAAAAAAACAAATTAGAGTTGGCAAGAAATAAATTATATTAAAATTAGCAAAAAAAATGCATGGTATTCGAGTGTGGTCTAGGTACAACCCTTTCCAATCTGCTTCAACTTCCATATCCTTTATATCTTCGAATGGCCATCCTATCCCCAAAACATGTGAATATTCTGACTCCTCTTCCCATTTAAATCTAAGACTCTGTAGTGTGCTGCTCAGCTATCTTTCCTATGGCTCTTATATCCAAACCCTCTTTCCAACACAGCAGCCACAGTGCATTTGGCAATCAATACCTGTCAACTAATGTTGCAGCTTTGAAAGGTTTTCTGAGACAATTCCTTCTCATGCCCTTTCAAATTAAAAGGAAATTTTCTAAAACATGATTGTAAAGATAATGTTACTGTGCACAGAACTCTGTCTGCATTTTTGGTTAATTATTCTCTTCAATTAAAGCAGAGATAAGAGCATTTTAGAGAAAATCTGGAAACATTTGAAAACTAAGAAAAAATAGGCATTATCATTCCCACAATGTAGAGTTAAATAGTAGTAATGTTTAGTGAGGTGTTTCTCCAATTTTTGTTTTGTGTTTACATAATTGTGATCGTGGTAATATAGTTATATGCAGTTTTCCCACACTTAAAATAAGATTGTTGATAAAAATAATACTATCTTATGAAGAAATTTAGAAAAATATTGAGAAAACTACAAAGAAGAAAACAACAATAAGAATTCTGCAAAGATAAATGAAATACTAAAATTATTATTACTTTTTTTTTGCGGTACTGGGGATTGAATCCAGGGGCATTCTACCTCCAAGCTCCACCCCAGCCCTATTTTTTGTTCTTTATTTTGAAACAGGGTCTCACTAAGTTGCGGAGGGCCTCACTAAGCAGCTGAGGCTGGCCGCGAACCCGGATCCTTCTGTGTCAGCCTCCCAAGTACTGGGATTACACGCATGCGCCACCACACCCAGGTATATACTAATATTATTTTGCTGCATCCCCTAATACTCTACTCTGTTCATATATGACATCATGCACACAAATATTAACTGGAGAGGAATAAAAATAGCCATAGTTTCTAGGTAACAATACAAGGAGGGATGTATTAACAATATCTATCACTGGATATTTTTTCAGCTGTCACAAATTTAATAGCAAGACACATGCATAAAAAATGCCCAGGAAGTTCAGTATGGTTTTTGAAATGTACAGAAAATCATTACTAAGTTTCTTAGCCATAAAAATTGCTTTCTCCTTTAACCTTTATTCTTAAGGAAAGAAAAAGGAGCCACATGTTTATAATTCCCAATACTTTGTCCTAAGAGTATAAAATAATAAGTCTTTCTAGAGAAAGGCTGAGCCACAATAGAACCAATAATTATTTAAACATTTTTAAATATAGTAGAAGATTCTTTCTCAACTATAGGCTGCAAGAGAGTTCACCTTGGAAACTGCAGAATAATTAGAACCAAATTCTCCTGCTGAAGATAGCTGAAGGAACTGGAGGAAATGTTAAAATGAAAGCAAAAACAAGCAAAAAAACCCTTATAAATAAACAAAAAGCTAACAATATAGTTACATTTGGCTATTCAAAATTTGGGAAATTTACCCATCTAAAACCTAGGAGAAGACAAGAAACTGGAGAGAGAAAAGCCTAGAACATTTTTTGCCCTGAAGATCATTGATCCAGTAAGAAATGGCAGCTGTGAAACTGAACTATGGTTTTAGCAGCTCGGCAGGTTTCTCAGGGGAAACAATAAAGCCTGGGACTCACCAAGGTAACAAGTTTGAAACACCCCTCTATGTCCACTTTAAAGGCTATATCCTAGCTGGGCGTGGTGGCGCAGGCTTGTAATCCCAGTACTTTGGGAGGCGGAGATCCAGGTTCGTGGCCAGCCTCAGCGCTCTCTCTCTCTCTCTCTCTCTCTCTCTCTACCTAGCGAGGCCCTCCGCAACTTCGTGAGATCCGGTTTCAAAATAAAGTATAAAAAAATAGGGCCGGGGGTGTAGCGTGGAGGTAGAATGCACCTGGGTTCAATCCCCGGTACCGCAAAAAAAAAAAAAAAAAAAAAAGGCTATATCCTTACAGTAAAGGTGAACCAGAAGTAAACAAAACTTTGTGAAGGTAACATGGGTCACTTGGTTATCACAAGCGTGGATTCTGGACATAAAGTTGATCCTGGATTGGTACCTCCCAAAGGCCTGGAGAAAGCCACAAAGATCCTCTCTAGAGGGTTGTATAATTACCCTGAACTTCAAATTATTTCTCCAAATATCATTACAAATATTTTTTTGTCAAAGATAATCAAGTGCACAAGGTGAAAAAGGGCATCTACAATGAGTATGAATCAGAAAACCCAGGCAATCAAAATAAACTCACAACACTTCTGTTATTAAAATTATCTAGTGCATAGTAAAAAACAATTATTATTTTGTTTTTTAAGAATCATGCTTCTTATTAAAAAAAATAAAAGAGTTTGAAGGAGTATCATCAGCAAAATAATAGAATGCCAGATGTCAGGAATCATCCCCTCATGGAAACATCAATTATGACAACTGTGTACACATGAATTAATAATAAAATAATAGCTGAGACTTTTCCAGATGTGATGAAAAATACCCTTCAACAGACTCAAGAAGCAAAAAAAAAATCTCAGAAATGCTATAACAAAATCTTAATTAGAACATAGTATCTGAATAGTGTAATTGCATAAAATTTTGGTGAAAAGTATATATAGCTCAGAAAAATTATATTTGAGGTAAGTGTGCTGTACCACTGAAAATAAATATATGCTGCCTTGACTTCTGAAACTGGGGGACCTCTAATGATCTCCCCATGAGCTCACCTTCCCACTGCACTCCAGTAGATAAGATCCCCTAGCCAGTCACCCCTCCTTATCACTGGAACCAGGCACAGGGCCTGCTTCTCCTAAGCATTGGTTTCAGTTCTCTGCCCTCCTATGGAAGTATTCCGACAAGTAAATTCTTCCACAGGAACCAGAGGGTCACTCACTCTTGGCTTACTACAAAGCCTGTCTCCCGCAGCCCCTGCTGGTCCAGTCTGTTGTCAAGGGCCACCTCTGTGAGACTTACATATCAAATGCTGGCCTCCCCTAGGCTGAAAGTATATGTGGGTCATAAACCACTGTCACTTTCATCTGTCCAATGTCAGATGCCTTGTTCAGCCATCTCCATAACTCTAGGGCAGGAGTCCTTCCTCCACCATCAGGGTGAAGAAGGGGTCATCCAAACAGCAAGCACTTGTCTCGTTTGCTTATCACTGTCTTCCTAGCATCTAGTATAATGTCTGGCATATCAGAGACTCAATAAACTTTGATTGAATTTAATAAAAAAGCTAAATGGGCATCTACTTTTGAAGGTATAGCAAGATTGAATCATTTAGTTTGGATCCATTTTTCTCTATCTTGCATCTTTACAATTTTAGAGATTTTTAAAGTTAGATTAATCTCTTGTTTAGTTTAAAGACAACTTTATGCATTTTTTTCAAGAAAGATAATTGAGTAGACATTGTTGGTTACCTACTTGCATCACAAAACTGCGGTAGGCAATTGTTAGTTTGCAAGCAGGGTGAAACCTCAGACCCTTCACGGTTCGTGACACTGCTTCCACTTAGTATAATTTTTTGATTAATTATTGTGTGCACCAGTATTATATCCATTTCCTATGGCTGTCATGACAAAGTATGTAAAATCAGATGGCTTAAAACAACAGAAGGTTCTGGAGTCCAGAAGTTAGAAACTTAGTCATCAGCCAGGTATCTGCAGGCACCCGGGGAGGATGCTTCCTTGTTTCTTAGCTTCTGATGTTTGCCCACAGTCCTTGGCAGTCCTTGGCTTGCGGATACATAGCTCCAGTTGCATGACACTCTGTGTCTTTGCATCATCTTCCCTCTGTGTCTTTTCTCCTCTTAGAAAGACACTAGTCATATTGGATTAGATGTTCAACCTACTCCAGAATGACCTTATGCTACCTTAACTAAATCTATTTGCAACAACCCTATTTCCAGAAAAGGTCACATTCTGAGATACTAGAGATTAGGATTTCAACAAAGGGGGTCATAATTAAATCCATAACAGCATCTAATAGTCATAACATCAAACAGTCATCTAAGTGTGATTTTATTGGTTCAAAATTTTGAAGGTTTTCTTCCTGTCCACACTGCTTAGTAATGTGAAAACCTGTGGTTCATTTTGCAGGTGGTATTTGCCATTCTATGGTCACCTACGGTGAATTAATAGGGGGTCTACACTGCCCATGTTGAAATGAAACACCAGTGTCCCTTTCTTTTACCTCTTGATGAGTTGAGTTTTCCCCTATAGGGGCAAGCAGTGCAGCAAGGAATTAGAATGAAACCTGGGAGAGAGAGAAAATAAAAAGCTTTTGAAAAAGCAGCATCTACAAGATTATTTCCAGATCATTAAAGACTTGTGTTTCTAAACATGGGAGCAGACAGTGAGTAGAAAGAGTTACCTTCAGGTAGGTAGATCAGATGTTTCAGAAAAATAATAGGCTTTCCATTTATTGTGCTATCCAACTTAGATCCATCTGCTTTATCATTACTGGTAATTCTTTCTCCCATATTCCAGTGAAACATGGACCCTCAGTCTTTGATTCTGGCAGAAATATTACTTATTTCTTATTTATTTCTATAGGTGCCCATTAGTTGTATTGGGACTATTAGACAAATTCTTTTTGAAACAGGAAACATTTTAAATGTAAATGACTACCCCTTGCTTACAAAATTAAGTCACGGCTCCTTTTTTTTTTTTTTTTTTTTTTTGGTGGTACTGGGGATTGAACCCAGAGGCATTCTACCTCTGAGCTATACCCTCAGACCTATTTTTTTATTCTTTATTTTGAAACAGGGTCTCACTAAGTTGCGGGGGGCCTCACTAAGTAGTTGAGGCTGGCCACGAACCTGCAATCCTCCTGTCTCTGCCTCCCAAGTACTGGGATTACAAGCGTGCACCACCACGCCCGGCTAAGTCACAGCTCCTGAGTGCATGTGATTTCTGAGTGTATATGGCTTCCTGATATGGCTTCACATTACTTTTCTGCTCATGTTATCCAGTCTCGCTACATTAACCTGAGAAGGAAACTTGCCTCTGGAATCAAGGGAGTGGAGGAATACTAAATAATTCATAACTTTTTCTATTGCCATGCACTGAGCTAGGTAAGCACTTTACATACATTACTTTAATTAACCCACAAACTAACCTGAGGGGAAAAGTATTATCTTCATTAAAGAGAATGAAATGGAGAACAGAGAAATTAAATAACTTGTAAGGGGAATTTAACCAGTAAATCAATGGAGGCAAAGTTTTTGCTTTGTTAAAGTCCAAAACCTATATTAACCACAAATTATATTTCTCCTTTATTTCAGGAAACCAAGAGAACATAAAATCAGACTCAAAACCAGCTAACTTTGATTATTTTAAGGCCTGTTTTGTGGAAGGGTACTGTGTTAATTTCTTATTGCTGTTATAAGAAATTACTGCAAACATATTAGCTTGAAACAGCAAAAATATATTATAGTTCTAGATGTCATAAGTCTGAAAGAGATTTCACTGGGTTAAAATATAATGCTAAGTAAGATTAGTCAGTCTCAGAAAGTGAATACTTTTATGTTTTCTCTCATATATGGAAGCCAGAGAGAAATTGGGTAGCAAAAGAGACCTTAGATAAAGAAGCAGAGACTCCAGTGGAGCGATGGAGGGGGTTCAGGGGAGAGAAAAGGAATAGAGACATAATGAAGGTAACAGTTTAAATAATGCTATGTACATATACGAAATTATCAATACAAATCTCAATGACATGTACGGGGAAGGAGAGGGACTGGGGTAGAATCCAGAGGGAAACACACCAAGTGCTGTGTGCATGAACATTCCTGTCACTCGATACCTCATGATGATGTATAATTACTATGTACCAATAAAAGTAAAAAAATGAAGATTACAGCAGGACTCCATTTTTTCTGGAGGCTCTGGAATGGAATCTGTTTCCTTGCCTTCCCCAGCTTCTCTATGCTTCCTGAATTCCTTGGTTCATAGCTCCATTCCATAGTCAAATTCAGCAATGTCCAATAAAGTCTTTCTTATGTCGTATCACTCTGATACCGACTCTTCTTTCTACACCTTTCACTTATAAGGACCTTTGTGATTACCTTGGGCTCACTTGGATAATCTGCGATAAACTCCCCATCTCAAGGACAGATGATCAGCAACCTTTATATCATCTCAATTCCCCTTACTATATAACAGAACACATTCATAGCTTCTGATAAATAGGATGTAGACATCTTTGTGAGAGGTATTATTCTGCCTACCACAGGCAGAGTAAATGTCTTCACAATAGTGATGCTCAAAGTTAGGCATTAATATGATTTGGAGTAGAATTCTCCCAGCAAATGTGAGGTTAACAAAAGGGACCAGTCCCTGAATGAAAAGTTCAGCAAAACTTATACATGGTGTCTGCATCTCAGACCTGGCAGTGGAGATGAATCACAACTCAGGAAACCAAGACAAAACTCCTGCTATAGGATCAAGACAAGGAGATGAGAGAAAGCTGCTCTAGAAAGCTTACTAATTGCAGAAGCACCCACAGCTCATTCCAAGCAACCTGGCTCAAGGAGGCAAGATCAATTCCCACTCCTTACCTTCTGTTAGCAACTGTACTCTCAATGCTTGTTTACACTGAGTCAGAATAATCATAGAAAGTCCATTGTAAAATCCTTTGAAAGGAGGCATCATGTATCCCACAGAGGACAAGAGCTGGCATTTTCTTTCATAGTTAACTGCAAATGCCAAGGTGAAGCCTGTGTTCATTCTCTCATCAGCAATGGTCTCACCTTCTCTGATGCTAAGGTGTTTCTATGTGTGTCACTGTAGCACTCACGATTCCCTCTTACCATCCACAGTATTTGTGAATACATAAATTTAGCTGGCTGGTGTTTCTTAGGCTACCTAGGAAAAGCACCACAAGGTTGAGGGTTTAAAACAACTAAATTTATCCTTTCATGATTCTGTAGGTGAAAAGTCTAAACTCAAAGTGTTAGCCAGACTATATTCTCTCCAAAGTCTCTCAGGGTGGATCCTGACTTGCCCTTCTCAGCCTCCGGTAGTCCCAGGCATTTCTTGGTTTGAGGCAGCTTACCTCCTATCTTCCTCTGTCTTTGTATGGCCATCTTCCCTCTATGTGTGTAGGTCCAAATTTCACTGTTCTTATAAAGACACTAGTCATACTGGGTTAGGTAGGGGCTGTGGTCTGGACCTTGACTGTCTCCCAAAGGCCCACATGTTAAAGGCTTGGCCCCAGAGTGGTGTTTTTGGGAGGGGGCGGAACCGTAAAGAGGTAGGATCTAGTGGAAGGAACGTAGGTCACTTCAAAGGGGATTGTGGGACCCTGGCCACCTCTTCTCTTTCTTTTGCTTCCTGGATTGGAAGTGTTTTTCTCCAAGCACTCCTGCCACAATATGCTGTCTCACAACATAGCACTAGTAACGGGCCCAACTGATCATGGACTAGAACTACAACTCTCAACCCAAGTAACACTCTCTCTCTCTCTCTCTCTCTCTCTCTCTCTCTGTTACTGGAAATTGAACCATGAGCAGTCTACCTCCAAGTTACACCCTTGGTCCTTTTTATTTTTTTAATTTTGAAACAGGGTCTCACTAAATTGCCCAGGCTGGCCTCAACTTGTGATCCTCCTGTCTTAGCTTTCCAAGTACTAGGATTACAGACGTGTGCCACCATACCTGGCTCCCTTTTCTCTTTATAAATTGATTGTGTCAAGTATGTTGTTACAGTGAAGGAAAGCTAACTAACATAGTAAGATTGAAAATATGAAAAAGTACACACACACACACACACACACACACACACACACACACACATGCATATCGGCAGTGTACCATCATGGATAGTTAAAATGGCTATAAACGTTTTAGTCAAGAGGGTATTTTGGAAACAAACAACATTATTATATTCCAACACTATATACCAAGTAACACTGAAAGAATAATTAATGTAGGAAGCTTTTTTTGTTGTGTTGGTGTTGTACTGGGGATGGAACCCAGGGGTATTCTACCTCTGAGCTATACTCAACCCTATTTCTTTTTATTTTGAAGCAGCATCTCACTAAGTTGTCAAGGTCTTGCTAAATTGCTGAGGTTGGCCTCAAACTTGTGATCCTCCTGTCTCAGCCTCTCAAGTACTGGGATTATAGGCATGTGTCACTATGCCTGGCTGTAGACAGCTTTTTTATTATTATACTCTAAGTTCTTTGTACTGATTAGAGAGATATTTTATACCTAGTGTCTTGTATACTGGAAGATGTTCGATGAATGAGTACTTAAGACTTTATACCTTACATTGCTGTGGAGACAAAAGTGTCACAAAACAGAACTCAAGGTGTCTTGTTAGCAAGGTAGCCAACCTGGTTCTGAACTGAGGATATTTTCCTTCCCTCTTGCTTTGTGCCTCTTTTTGCCTCATCTGCCTTTGGTTAGAATATTTGCTTTACCTTTGCCAAAGTACTGTCACTTTGAGTATAAATCAGAGGGTGGAGGATGTGGCCACACAGATCTGGGACTGCCACAGTGGCAGCTACCCATGATGCAGTCCTTTCACTGGTGAGTCAGCATCAGAGAACAAATGGGTTATTGTGTCTTGGCATCCACGGCCACATCCTTGACCTGCCAAGTCAAAATCTCACTGAGTAATTAAGGGATTCTCATAATGCTTCTTAAGTCCCTCCTTTGGCAGACATCATGAAAGCTGTGCCATCTTGCATGACATAAATGGAAAAATGGGGGGAAAAACTTAGGTAGGCCAGAAGCAATAATAGCAGATGGACTGTGTCAGTTAGTGAAGAAGATGAATGAGATGACCAAAACAGCAATTGAGAAGTCCACTTGAAATAAAATGTTCCAAAGCTAAAATCAGTAGCCCTTCGAGCGATACTCATATAGGCTTAATGTTAGTGAACTAAGACCAGGGTATTGAACTGGAGGCTATGATGATTCTCGGAGGCCCATGGCTAGACTGGGTACAGTCTAGACAGTTACAATGATCACAAAGATATAGATATATAACAGGATTGTATTTAAAAGTTTGAAATATCTCACAACTGGGATGGAGTGGAGGGGAAAGAGATGCCATAGTCTCAGTAGGAGGTCAGGGACTTACACTGTTGGTAAACAGAACAATGATCCAAGGGTTGGGAAAGATATTTGTGCATCTACCTCTATTTTACAAAGTAAATGAAGTAAGTTTGCTTCCTAAGTTTAATAACTATTGTTACATATGTTTATCTTGTCTTTTTAAAAAATTTACTTAGCACATGACATTTGAATTACCAATTTTATTTTCTTTAAAGTTATTGGGGGAAAACTGGTATTTGTTTATTTTGCTATTTACAGGTTTTGAAATGACATTATATTCTTGATCCAGTTATTAGTGATCACAGTATATATTCTGAAAGACATTCTCAAAAAAATATTGATTGCGATGATAAGCCAAGATAGAAACTGTTCATCAACCACATTTTAGCATCTAACAATCATCATTACATTTTCAAAGACGAGCGTGTATCTAAGAGGGAAGATGTTTGATTTAGTGGCTCTACCTCCCTGAGCAATGCTTCTGGGCTGTTTAAGCTGTGAATCTCTAAGGGAAGTTCAGAGTATATTTTGGTTAGTAAATAAAGCAGTTGATTCTATTCATGTAACATACGAGCAGTTTAAGGAAAACCATATTTACATAACTGTCATAGTTACTTTAGAGTCTCCTAAGACAGAAATATTTCAACAAAATTGTACCAGATATTAACAATTTGCATCAGTTGATGAGAAATGCCCATAATGAGTCATCTATTTCCTTCCTTCTCTCTTTGTCTCCTTCCTTTCAAAAAGTGTTTGCTGAGTATTTATTAAATGCAAGGAACTATTGCTAGATACCAGATGCTATAGAAATAATTATGAAAAGCAAAGTCCCTATCCACAGGGAGTTTATAAGAGAGTGGAGAACCAATTTTGTGCAAGAGAAATCAGAAATTATAATAATGTGTGATCCGGAATGTAATAGAAAGTTACACCTAGTGCTAATGGTGCCAAGGCAGGCCACTTCTGCCATAAAGGAGGTATGGGAAGAAGTATTTATCAAAGGCTTTCAAAATACCCACTTGAATTTCAACTGGAAGCAAAGGCAGGGGCTACAAAGAAGGGAGATTAAAAAGTACTCCCAATGAGGGATTGACAGGGGGAAAAGATCATAAAGCAAGAGAAATTCTATTGTGTTCCAAAATCCAAAAGGCATTTAGTATTTCTGAGAAGAATGAGAGATGAGTGGAGGAAAAAGAGATACAACTGGAGAGAGATTGGTAGCCAGGTAACAAAGGGTTCTGTATCTGGTGCTAAAAAGTTCAAACTTTTCCTGAAGGTCACAAAGAGGGAAAAATGAAAGATAATTAACAGAGAGTGGGAATGGAGCATATAGTATTTTGAGTTGTCTTTCCTCTTCAGGACAATCTGTTTTCAGAGAACTGCACTTTTTAAATTTAAATTTTTTATTTTTTTACATTTCCAAAGACAAGCATGTATCTAAGAGGAGATAATGTTTGATTTAGTGACTCTACCTCCCTGAGCAATGCTCCTGGGATGTTGAAGCTGTGAATCTCCAAAAGAATTTCAGAGTAGATTTTGGTTAGTAAATAAAGCAGTTGATTTATTTATATGATTTATTTATATTATTTCCTTTTTTGGTACTGGGGATTGAACTCCAGGAATTCTACCCTTGAGCTACGTCCCCTGCCCTATTTTACTTTTTATTTTGAAACTAGGACTTGCTAAATTACCACATGCTGCCTCAAATCTGCAATGTCTTGTCTCAGATTCCCAAGAATTGGAATTATAGGCAGGTGCCACCACACTTGGCTCGTACCCTTTCTTTAAAACATAACTCTGCCCACCCCCAACACCACCATAATTTGATGTACCAAAGATGTCCTCTAATTGAAGTTGAAGCAATCAAATTATCTTCATTAGGAGCTTGACTTTCTGATAAGATACTATGTTCTACATAAGCTAAATGGGATGATCATATGTTTGGAAATGCAGAAGATGCATGAATATAATGACTCAAATTAAGAATTACTGCCTAGAAAATGAAGCCCGAGATGATGGCCAAGTTGTGAATGTCCACCTGGAAGGATGAAAACGGATGTAGCTTGACAAGTAGAAAGTACCAAGGGTGATGTTAGAGTTTAGGCAGAGAAGCCAAACTTTGAGCCAAATCCCAACATATTCAATGAAAGCAAAACAAAGCTAGCAAAGGAGTCAGCAGAAATAATAAAAGTGGGGTAGAGATTGATACAACCAACAGACTTTTAAAAATAGTTTTTAGTGGAATTTAGTAATTATTATATCTAGGCAGCAATGGAAGGTGAGAGAATTATGAGTTAAGAGAAAATGAGGAGCTGAAAGGAATGTGGTAGAATCATAGGAAGAGCCAAGTTTTGTTTTATTTCATTTTGTTTTAAGGCCAAGTGTTGGAGAGAATAAATTTTGAAAATGATACATATGTAAAAAAAAAATGTGTCCTGGAATGAGAGTTTTAGAGGGCACAGTGGAAAAGTAGGAGAAGACAAAAACATAAAATTGGATTAGGGAGAGGAATCACATTGCGCTGAAATTGTATTTGGGTCCATCTTACCTTGGGAATGAGGAAAAGAGACCACATACCAATACTGTGTATAAACAATATCTAAGTTGACAGCAAAGCACAATTCATTACTATGTACTTGTAGGCAAGTGTTGACCTAGGCACAGTTTAGTTTCAATGTTATAAAACTTGTCTCTAGTCTGAAAAGGTGTCCAGGCAATAAGAATTTAGCCTTCTTATGGGGAGGTCTACTGAGCAAATGAGCAAATGAGAATTATCTGTTTGTAATCTCAAAGAAGTTGGGTCACTTTAGAGCAACCTTGTTTCCAGGGGGAGAACTGACCTGTAATCATTGGTTTAGATGATGAATTGGAAATCAAACTTGTATTGATGATATATTGAGATCCACCTTGACTTGTGAGTTTTTCCCTTTTGAGAATAAAATTGACTCTGAGGATACAAGAAAGTAACAACATTAGATTCCTTTTGGAAGGGTGGTTTATGTCTAATGAAATATTAGTATCATTTCTGTTCAACAGCTCTTGTGTAAATACATGATAAAATTATGGTGGTAAAAAATAACAGTAATTACTATTTATTGGACACTTTCTGTACTAGTAATGTGCAAAGTGTTTACAAAGTGTTTACAACATGGTCTCATTCAGTTCTTCTAACAAAACAATGAAGGTGTGCATGGTTATGCCCATTTTATTTTTGAGGAAATGAAGATCTCAAAATTATATGATTTCCCCAGATTCTCACTGTTAATTAAGAGTCAAACCTGAACAGCTCTCATAGTTTATGACTTTTTTCAGAAGAGTCAATGAGAGACTTTTTTTTCATTTCACATTTACTTATAACAATAAGTATCCTGGATAATTTAAGATTCATCTTCCACAAGCTATTCTTCATTTTTTTAGACACTATACCTAATATTTTAGTAAGCTATAACCTCTGTGTAGGTAAAGGTGTGGCATGAGTTGTAGGTTGTGATCATATGGTCTAAATTGCCAGAGTTTCTCACAGATTGGATTAACCATGTTAATAATCAGCTATTTTTATTTGGTAGGCTGAGATAGGAGAATCACGTGTTCGAGGCCAGCCTGGGTAACTTAGCAAAATCCTGTTTCAGAATAAAAAATAAAATAGAGCTGGGGTATAGCTCAGAGGTAGAACAACCCTAAGTTCAATCCCCAGTACCACCACCGCCACAAAAAAAAAAGTCATCTACTTTTCCAAATTTAACTAATAAACAATAAAAAATATGTTAAAATGCTTATGTTAATTAAAATTTTATATTTAACTTTGAAATAAAGTTTAGATGGAGGTGGTAAGAAAGAAATTGTTGGTAAAATGTCTTTCTTACCAATTTTTGCCTATGTTTAATCTTCTTTTAATTTAATTATGGTCTTAAACAGAACATGATGATGTCAACCTAAAATATTCCTTAAGGTCAAAATTTTATCTAGGATATGAAAATGCTTCAAGTCTCAACTTGGCTCTTCTGTCAATTTGGTATCCAAAGCCTTGGAGATACTTTGAATTCAACATTTTATTTTCTCTTTAATGCTAAATACTTAATCTTTTCTAATGTATGAAGAAAAGTAAAGGTGCTAATTGGCTTTCTTAGAATTATTTTCAGCATTTTAATTCTCTTACATCTTCCTTGACATTTTATAGGAGAGGGGAAAAAGTTGCAATATGATTATGCAGAATGCTTAAAATAGTAGCCTTTTCTTTATTAAGAGTGGCCTGCTTTTCCAGACAGCCTAAGACTGTTCAAATGCCCATGATGTTTTCCCTTCTGTGTTTTCTTCTAATTGCCTTCTACTGGTCAAGAGTAATTTTACTTCATGATCTTTGACTGCATTCATTCTTATAGAGGTAAGTTCCATTTTTTTCTCAATTACAAGAACTAACTTTAAAATATTCTGATGCAAAATGTAACAAGTTTTCAAAATAGATCTTCAGCCGGGCGTGGTGGTACACGCTTGTAATCCCAGTACTTTGGGAGGCGGAGACCAGAGGATCCGGGTTCGCGGCCAGCCTCAGCTCTCTCCCTGTCTGTCTGTCTGTCTGTCTCTCTCTCTCTCCTTAGTGAGGTCCTCTGCAACTTCGTGAGACCCGGTTTCAAAATAAAGTATAAAAAATAGGGCCAGGGGTGTAGCACGGAGGTAGAACGCCCCTGGGTTCAATCCCTGGTACCGCAAAAAAACAAAACAAAACAAAACAAAAAAACAGATCTTCACTAACATAATTTTTTCACAGTGTCCAATAAGTTCCTTATAAAGCAAAAATTCCAAATTCAAACTCTCAGAGGTTATTATTTTTTAGACTACCTAAAATTGTTTTTATTTTTACCAACATGGAGTTTCAGTTCTAATCTCTTGTTTTTAAGTTTACCCCTTGTATTCTTAGGGTTCCTACATAAACATCTTCCACAGAAAACTGAGAATTTTCTGGTAACTTGCATTAAGTCTTATATTTTTCTCTCATTTAAATGCAACACTGTATATTATGCCTGACAGACCCTTACTTGTTTTCATGACTTGAACCAACTTAAAAATTCTAAATGATTCACAGCACATTATGAACTCTTTCTTATTTTTTGCACCTATTTTCTTTCCCTAGTTATTGTTCCTAAATTCCTAATTGTAATTCTAAATATCTTGCAGGTCCATTTGCTTTAAAATGGATGAGATAAATGGTGAATTACATAAGTCCTCTCCCTTTTATATACATATACATATGTATATATATATATATATTTGAGAGTAATGTTATTAAAGCTATTACTTAAATTGTAACACTTTCTTAATGTGTATAGAAAGTAATTGGGATTTGTTCCTGTCAAATTTAAGAAGAGAAGTTCTTATTTTTTTATCCACACAGAGAACTAAGTTCAAAGAGAGAGGGCTATCTTAGCCTTGAACTCTCACAAAAAAAAAAAAGAACGAACATCATGGGCTGGAATATACATGCTTGAATACTTGTCCCTGTTGTCCTTTAACATTCACTGCAAAGTCACTTTAATGTCCCCTGGAGAACTGGGCACGTCTACAATCTTCAAACAAGGGAAATAAAAGGAGGCACGCTTCGTTAGCTTTGCTATTGCTTTGCTCAGATTGTGCGCTGGCCCTTGTCTGGCTTATAGACTAATAGAGGAGACAGAGAAATAAATAGCCTCTATTTATCATCTGTCTTAGTCCATTCAGGCTGCTATAACAAAATAACTAAGACTGGGAAAGGTATAAACAGTAGAAATTTATTGCTCACAGTTCTGAGGCTGGAAGGCTAAGGTTAAGGAACTAGCAGATTTGGTGTCTGGTGAGTGTTTACTCCTCAAAGTTGACTCCTAAGAGTTTGTCTTTCAATAAGAGATCATGCCAATTTGATTATATAGCACTTACATTTTTTTAAAATGTGCTTTTATTGGTGCCTTATAGTCTCACATCACAATGAAAATCAAGTTGATGGTAACATACATGCACACAGCCCTTGGTGCCCCCCCCCCCGCCTCCTCTCCCCTCACAATACAGAGTACTGAGATTGACATTGGTATATTCTCATATGTATGCATGGTCCATGGTAGTAATTCCATTAATGAACTTTGTTCTTCCCCTTCCCCTTCCCTTAGACCACTTCCCTGGCTCCACTGAGGCTTCTCCACCATTGTTTGGAGTCCTTCTTGTATCCCAACTACTCCCTAGCTTGTGCATATTAGAGAAAACATATGACCCTTCTCTTTGTGTGATTTGGCTGATCTAACATAACATAATGTTCTCCAGGTCCTTACATTTTCTTGTAAGTGATATTATTTTGTTCTTCTTTATTGCTGAGTAAAATTCCTTTGTATGTATTTCCCATAGTTTTGTAATCCATTCATCTGTTGATGGACACCTAGGTTGGTTCCATAATTTGGCTATTGTGAATTGTGCTGCTATGAACATGGGTATACATATATTACTGTAGTTCTCTGGTTTCAACCCCTTTGGAATTATACCCAGTAGTGGTATAGCCAGATCATATGGTGAATCTATTCCCAGTTATCTAAGGAATCTCCACACTGATCTCCATAATGATTACTTTTGTACTGAGAATTGAACCTAGGGGCATTTTACCTCTGAGCTATACCCCCAGCCCTTTTTATTTTGAAACAGGGTGTCACTAAGTTGCTGAGGGTCTTGCTAAATTGCTGAAGCTGGCCTTGAACCTGTGATCCCCTTGTCTCACTAAGCCTACCAAGTACAGGGATTACAGGTGTGCACAACCATACCCAGCTTACAACACCTACATTTTTATATAAAATAAAGGTGATTTTATCTCTTTAAAAGACAATTTATGCACTGAGCATTCAAATTCATCCTATGACTTTTGTTTAAAAGGCTTTAATAGAGCCAGGTGTGGTGGCGCACGCTTGTAATGCCAGTACTTAGGAGGCTGAGACTGGAGGATATGGGTTCAGGGCTAGCCTCAGCTACTTAGCGAGGCCCTCTGCAAGTTAATGTGACCCTGTTTCAAAATAAAGAATAAAACATAGGGCTGGGGGGTGTGGCTCGGAGGTAGAATGCACCTGGGTGGTTCAATCCCCAGTACCACAAAAATAAAGCTTTAATGGTTCCTTACTATTATGGTTTGAATATGGAATGTCCCCCAGAAAAGTACATTTGTTGAAAGAATGCCCCCATGCAGCAAGGTTCAGAGGTGGGGCATGGCTGCAGAAGGTGTGTTACTAGGGGTGTGGCCTTAGTACTGTATCTGTCCCTGGCCCCTTCTTTTCTCTCTCTCTCTCTCTCCTTCCTGGCTGCCATGAGTTGGACAGCTGTCCTCCACCATGTCCTGCCTCCATGTGTTTCTACCTTGGAGACAGCCATCCATGGACAAAACCTCTGAAACCATGAGCCAAATAAACCTTTCCTCCTCTAAGTTGTTCTTGTTATATATTTTGGATCACAGTGACAAAAAGCTGACTAACACACTTACCAATTCTGAAATAAATTATTGATAATCTAGTTTCATTTCACCATTTTTCCCCTTATAGCCACCTAACACAAACCTTCACTTCAATGGACACTTGTTCTCATAAAAAATTCATACGTTCTAATGCTGGGTTTGTATTCAAGCTATTACTTCTCTCTGAAATGCTTTTCCCCATTTCCTTACATATCCAGATAGTATCAAATCTTATCTAACAAAGCTTCTAGCTCTACACTTGAGAGAATAGCTGGTTGCTGGATTAAGCATCCCACCACCAAGGGCAAGCATTTGATAGATTGAAAAAGGCAACTGTGTAAAGGCATTGGAGCATAATCAGGTAGAATATGAGCAGATATAATTGAGAAAGAAGGGGAGAAAAAAGGATCAAGGTGATCTGCTGGTACCAAATCTGTCTGCCTAAATAAAGCAAAAACAAATCAAAAGAAATTCAAAAGAAAGATAAAATAGGAACCTCGTTAGATGAAGATAACCTCTCTAGCCTCCATAATTTTTCATCCACAACCTCTGGTACCCAACAAAATATTATGGAATATATAAAAATAAAAGAAAGATAACAAAAAGACAATAGAAAAGCAGCATACAGTAGAAATGAACCTCCAGGGAAGTGATACAGATGTGAGGGTTATCAGATGGGGACTTTAAAATCATTATGTTTAATATGTTCAAAATTTAGAGAATTACATGTAGAATTTCAGCAGAGACCTAAAATGTTTAAAAATGTTAAATGGAAATTCTAAAACTAAAGTATACAATAACTGAATTAAATACAATGCAACTTCAATGATTAATTTAATAGCAAATTAGGCATTACTGAAGAGAAGATTTGTGGACCGAAAATCAACAGGAAGTATCCAAATTGATTCATAGAAGAAAATGATGGAAAATACAGAAGTAGTATAAGAAACATATGCAATATGTTTTTTTTTAATGTAGCATGTATAATCAGAGAGAGAGAATGGAAAGAAATCAATATTTAAGGAAATTGTGACTTAAGTTTCTCAAATTTGATGTAAGACATAAAATATGATCCAAGAAGCACTCTGTTTCCCTATCTTCAAGCATTTCAAAAACATAAAAATAAAATAAATAAAATAAAATAAAGAGAGGAAGATCCAAGATGGCATCGGAGTAAGGACCCCTAGACGAGCCTGTCTCTAATTCATCTCAGTGGCTCCAAACTGAGCAACATATCATATCCCATACTACCTTCATGGGATATGGGAACTAATATCTACAAGGCCACACTTCAACATAAAGGCTGAAAAAAGAAAAAAAATGCAAATAACCAGAGACACGAGAACAATAGCCACAGACTGCACTGACCCACTGGACAAGTCCACGGGATGAGTCCGCAGGCCCAGTCGGCAGGCCAAGTTGGCAGGGCGAGTTGCGGTGGGCCAAGGCGGTGGGCTGAGTCAGTGCTGATAGGACAACTTGGAAGAACCAAAAACTTGACACTGACTTCACAGGCATTGGGACCACTAGACACAGAACTCCACAACCCCATGACTACAGGATGGGAAAGAATGACCATAGCCACTTACCCAGCCCATCACAACACCCGATCCACTGTGTGTGCCAGCCCAGCAACAAAGACAGCTACCAGAAACCACCAGCAAGGAAATGAGATTGCTGTGAGGCCAGCAACTTCAAAAGTAACCCACATCTCTCCACCTGCAGCTGCAGGTGCGGCATAGCCCATCTTCCGCGTCAATGATCTAGGGTGGTGATCCGGAGCAGAGTCCATCAAAATCATAAGTTAAGGGGCTGTCCCAGTGGGACACTGCCCCAGGGACCCACAGGGACTTGCCTGGCAAGGAAATAGATTTGCATAAGCCTGAGACTTTGCAAATCACCTGCGAGGAGGTGGGGTGGGGGCTACTATTGGTAGAAGCAAATGGGCAGACAGCCCCTAAAGTCATCCAGGTGGGAGAGAGCACAAGTGATTGCAGCCACCAGAATAACAGAGGAATCCCTGGGGCTAAAAGAACTGAACCACCCAAGCCTCAGGCTTGGAACTGTACAATCTCTCCCTGCCAGTCCCTGGTCCTTGGGCTTGATTCACTGCACTTATGATGGCCCCTGGTACACCACCCCGATCCGCTTTTTGAGATCATGCTAAGTACTGTCAGTCACTGGCAATCATGCATGCCTGGTATAAGCTCTGCTGGCAGAGAAAGAATCCAGCTCCCGGCCTATAACTACGATCACATAGGCCCTGCCAGACCTCTGGCCTCTTGGTCTCCAGGCCTGAGCAAGATGGTGAATTCTGAGTTATGATCTCTAAAATGATGAAAGATATCAAAGAAAGCATACAGGAGATAAAGGAGGAAATTGAGACTCTAAGAAAGAATCAGAAAGAAACTTTGAACGAAATGAAGGAGTCAATAAATGAAGACCGCATTAGAAAACAACTGATAGGCTTGACCACATGGAAAACAGGGTATCACTCCTGGAAGACAGTTCATTCAAAACGGAAAACACAATGATATACAGAAGATTTTACCACAACACACCCTAATGATCCAAGAAATGCAAGACAATACAAGACGTCCTAATTTAAGGATAAAAGGCATTGAAGAAGGTTTAGGGGTTTAGAGGGTCATCTCAGAAACCTCTTCAGAGAAATAATTTCAGAGAATTATCCAAACATAGAAAAAGACATGGACATTCACATACAGGAGACATATAGAACACCTTTAAGACCAAAGAAGGACCTCCCCACGCCATATAATTATCAAAATGACTCACATAGACACTGAGGAAAGAATCTTAAAAGCAGCAAGAACAAAATAATGGGTGACATACAGGGGCAAAACTATTCAAATCACTCCAGACTTCTCAACCCAAGTCAGGGATGCCAGGAGGGATTGGTATGAAGTACTCCAGACACTGGAAGAAAACGACTTCCAACCAAGACTGGTATATCCAGCAAAGTTAGCATTCAAAATTGATGGAGAAATAAAAACATTTCAAAACAAGCAAAAACTTAAAGAATTCCTGAGGAACAGGCCAGCACTAGAGAAAATCCTAAAAGAAATAAATCACAAAGAGGAAAAAAGCAAATTTCAGAACCAGAGAAGAGGTGAACTCCACCAGGTGGGCAACTAAGCAAGGAGATTCAACACTCACATCAAACAGAAAATAGAACTCAAAATAACAGGAAACAAAAATCATATCTCAATAATAACATTGAATGTCAAAGGACTTAACTCCACAATTAAAAGAAATAGACTGGCAATGTGGATTAAAAAACATAACCCAACTATATGCTGCTTACAAGAAACCCACCTTATAGCCAAAGATACTCATATGCTAAAGGTGAAAGGATAGAAAAAGATATACCATGCAAACAGGAATTGAAAACAAGCAGGGATAGCAATGCTTATATGTGACAAAACAAACTTTAAGCTAAAACACATTGGAAGAGACAAAGTGGGACACTTCTTACTAATAAAAGGAACAATCCAACAAGAAGATATAACGATAGTAAACATTTATGCCCCAACTGTAGGTGCACCTACTTTTGTAAAACAAAGTCTATGGGATATCAGGTCTCAAATTGACCCAAATACCTAGGACATCAGGTCTCAAATAGACCCAATGACTTCAACACAACACTCATGCTATTAGATCGATTCTCTAGACAAAAGATGAATAAATACTCTTCAGACCTAAAAAAAAACTAGAGACCAAATGGATCTAATAGACATATACAGAATATTTCAACCAACAACAGATTAATACACATTCTTTTCAGCTGCCCACAGAACCTTCTCCAAAATAGACTACATCCTGGGCCAAAAAGCAAGCACCAGCAAATTCAAAAGATGTAATATAATCCCTTGCATCTTCTCAGATCACAATAGAATGAAAATAGAAATTAACAACAGGAAGATAAAACGTAATCACATAAGTACATGGAGACTGAATGATACACTCTTGAATGAGGACTGGATCAGAAAAGAAATAAGGGGAGAAATAAAAAAAAATCCTGGAATTAAACGAAAATAGAGACACGACGTACCAAAATCTATAGGACACCTTGAAGGCAGTGCTAAGAGGAAAATTTATAGCACTGAGTGCCCTCATAAGAAAAATAGAAAGTCACCGAATAAACAACCTAATGACACACCTTGAGGACCTAGAAAAACAGGAGCAGTCAAAGCCCAAAGTCAGTAGAAGACAGGAGATAACTAAAATCAGAGCATAAATCAATGAAATAGAGAATAAAAAAAAATAATACAAAGGATCAACAAAACAAGAAGTTAGTTCTTTGAAAAGATTAACAAGATTGACAAGCCACTAGCTAACCTAACCAAAAAAAGGAGAGAATCAACCCAAATTACTAAAATCAGAAATGAAAAAGGAGACATCACCAGAGATAGTGGAGAAATCCAGAGGAGCATAAGAACCTACTTTGAAAACTTATATTCCAATAAACTGGAAAACATGAAAGAAATCGACAGATTTCTAGACTCATACAACCTACCTAAATTGAACCAAAAGGACATAGAAAATATGAATCAACCAATAGCAAGCACAGAGAAAGAAATGACAATAAAAAGTCTGCCATCAAAGAAAAACCCAGGTTCAGATGGTTTTCCAGTTGAATTCTACAAAACCTTTACAGAAGAACTAAACCCAATACTTCACAAGTTATTCTGTGAAATTGAAAGAGATGGAATTCTTCCAAATTCCTTCTATGAGGCCAGCATCACATTAATACCAAAGCCAAATAAAGATACCTCAAGAAAAGACAATAACAGACCAATATCATTGATGAACATAGATGCAAAAATTCTAAACAAAATACTAGCCACATGCATTCAAAATCATATCAAGAAAATTATACAACATGACCAAGTTGTTTTCATCCCAGGAAAGCAAGGCTGGTTCAACATATGCAAAACAATACATGTTATTTACCACATAAACTGAACTAAATACAAGAATCACATGATCATCTCAATAGGTGCTGAAAAAGCATTTGACAAGATCCAACACCCATTCATGTTAAAAATAATCTCTACAGAAAATCAGAATAGAAGGAATGTACCTCAACATCATTAAGTCAATATATAATAAACCCAAAGCCAACATCATATTGAACTGGGAAAAACTACAGAAATTCCCCTTAAAATCAGGAACAAGACAAGGATGCCCACTATCACCACTCCTTTTCAATATAGACCTTGAGACTCTTGCCAGAGCAATAAGACAAGAGAAGGATATCAAAGGAATTCAAATAGGAAAAGAAGAATTAAAATTATCTTTATTTGCAGATGACATGATCCTATATCTAGAAGACCCAGAGAACTCAACCAAAAATCTACTAGAGCTGATTAACAAATTCAGCAAAGTAGCAGGATACAAAATCAGCCTAAAAAAATCAGTAGCCTTCATATATGCCAACCATGAATCCACTGAGAAAGAAATCCAGAAAACAATTCCATTCATAATAACATCAAAACCTATCAAATACCTAGGAATAAACCTAACCAAAGAGGTAAAAGACCTTCACAATGAAAATTACAAAACAATGAAGAAAGAAATTGAAGAAGTATTAGAAGGTGGAAAGGTCTCCCCTGCTCTTGGATAGGCTGAATAAATATCAAAATGGCCATTCTGCCAAAAGTGATCTACAGAGTCAATGCAATCCCTATCAAAATACCAATATCATTTTTCACAGACTTAGAAAAATCACTAATTAATTTCATATGGAGAAACAAAAGACCCAGAATAGTCGAATCGATTCTCAGCAATAAGAACCATGCAGAAGGCATCACATTCCCTGACTTCAAATTATACTACAGAGCTATAGTAATAAAATCAGCATGGTATTGGCACGAAAACAGACACATAGACCAATGGAACAGAATAGAAGATACAGAAAACAAATCCACAAATTTATAGCCAATTGATTTTCGACAAAGGTGCCAGACACATACGATGGAGAAAAGACAGTCTTTTCAACAAATGGTGTTGGGAAAACTGGTTATCCATCCGTAGAAAAATGGAGTAAATCCTTACCTTTCACTATGCACAAGAGTCAACTCGAGATGGATCAAAGACCTGGAAGTTAGACCAGAGACTGAAATTACTAGAGGAGGGCATAGGTTCAACACTCCAACATATAGGCACAGGTAGAAACTTCCTCAATAAGACCTCCAAAGCCTAGGAAACTAAAACAAGAATTAATAAGTAGGATAGCATTAAAATAAAAAGTTTCTGCACATCAAAGGAAACCATCAAGAACCTAAAGAGAAAGCCAACGGAATGGGAGAAGATCTTTCCTAGCTATCCTTCTGACAGAGGACTAATATCTAGGATGTACAAAGAACTTAAAAGACTTTACACTAAAAAAAAAAAAACCCTATCAAGAAATGAGCAACTGAATTGAATAGACACTTCATGAAAGAAGAGATACTCATGGCCAATAGATACATGAAAAAGTGTTCAACATCATTAATAATCAAGGAAATGAAAATTAAAACTACTCTGAGATTTCATCTAACCCCAACCAGAATGGCAATCATTAAGAAGTCAAACAACAGTAAATGTGTTCAGGGATGTGGGGAAGTAGGAACTCTCCTGCACTGTTGGTGGGAGTGCAAACTAGTTCAACCACTGTGGAGATCAGTGTGGAGAGTCCTCAGAAAACTGGGAATGGATCCACCATATGACCCAGCTATACCACTACTGGGTATCATTCCAAAGGGGTTGAAACCGGAAAACTATAGCAATTTAAGCATACCCATGTTTATAGCAGCACAATTCACAATAGCCAAATTATGGAACCAACCTAGGTGTCCATCAACAGATGAATGGATCACAAAATTATGGGAAATACACACAATGGAATTCTACTCAGCAATAAAGAAGAACAAAATAATATCATTTACAAGAAAATGGAAGGACCTGGAGAGCATTATGTTAAGTGAGATCAGCCAATCACAGAAAGAGAAAAGTCATATGTTTTCTCTAATATGCACAAGCTAGGGAGTAATGGGGATACAAAAGGGCTTCCAGACAATAGTGGAGAAGCCTCAGTGGAGTCAGGGAAGGGGAAGGGGAAGAATGAAGTTCATTAATGGAATTACTACCATTGACCATGTGTACACATGAGAATATACCAACGTCAATCTCAGTACTCTGTACGGGGGAAAGTGGGAGTGTGCCAAGGGCAGTGTGCATGTATGTTACTGTCAACTTGATTTTCATTGTGATATGAGACTATAATGTACCAATAAAAGCACATAAAAATAAAGAGATATGATAGAACTCAATAGAAAGGCAAAGTAAGGCTGAGACAGGAGGATTGCAAGTTTGAAGCCAGCCTCAGCAACTTGGCCAGACTATCAGCAACCTAGAGAAACCCTATTTCAAAATAAAAAATAAAATAGGGCTGGGGGTGTAGCTCAGAGGTGGAATGCCCCTGGGTTCAAACCCAGTACCAAAAAAAAAAAAAGAAAGACAAAGTAAGTAAATAAAACTTCTAAAAGAAAACTTAAATTGTATTTATTATATTTTAAAGATGTTTAGACACCATGCCAAAGTTTCAAGTATTAAATTAATTGGAAAATTGGACTTCATTAAAATAAAAATATCTGTTCGCTAAAAAATACCTTAAAGAGATTAAAAAACAAGATGAAGACCAGAAGATATTTGTAATACATTATTCCAACAATGAATTCATATCCAAACAAAATTTTTAAAGCCACAAAGTACAAGTCAATAAGAAAAAAACAAAAATTATAATTAAATTTTTAAAAGAAACAAAATATTGGAAAAGACACTTTACAAAGGATGATATCCAATTGGCCAAATAAACATATAAAATGCTCAACATTTATAGTCTTCACACATACCAATTAAATCCACCACAATCTCTCATCATAACTTACTTGAAGGTCTGATATTTAAAAAGATTCATGAAACACGTGGTGTAAAGTCTGTGGTCAACTGGGTTTCAAATACATTGCTGGTAACTGTGTTAGTTACTACAGTCACGTTAAAATAAAAATCTAGAATATGTAGTAAATCAAGGTTGGCCTGGGCAACTGAACAACTGTGTCTTAAAATAAAATAAAAGGACTTGGGGTATAGCTTGGTAATAGAGCATCCCTTGGTTCAATCCCCAGTACTCCCAAAAAGAAAAAAAAAGTGGCTATCACAAATACAGGTGGTAAGGCCAGGCGTGGTGGTGCATGCTTGTAATCCCAATACTTTGGGAGGCAGAGACCGGAGGATCCAGGTTTGCGGCCAGCCTCAGCTCTCTCTATCTCTCTCTCTCTCTCTACCTAGTGAGGCCCTCCGCAACTTCGTGAGACCCGGTTTCAAAGTAAAGCATAAAAAAATAGGGCCGGGGGCATAGCGCGGAGGTAGAATGCCCCTGGGTTCAACCCCCGGTACCACAAAAAAAAAAGAAAAAAAATAGGGCTGGGGGTGTAGCGCGGAGGTAGAATGCCCCTGGGTTCTATCCCCAGTACCGCAAAACAAACAAACAAACAAACAAACAAACAAACAAACAAATACAGGTGGTATATCCTCACAACAGTGTCCAAAGGCAGAATGATAGTTTCTTTTTTGCACAATTTTTTGAAATTGGAGAATGAGTCCTTTCCAGATTCCAGTAGCATGGGTTGGGTCACCTTCTCATAGCATACAAGGGTACTGGAATAGCAATTTCTGGCATGTTCGGCTTCTATAGAAAGACAATCTTCTGGCAATGATAAACCTGGGGAAACACATGTTTGTTGGGTAAAGAACCATCAATGTCATAAAAACGTCTGTATTAGATTCCATGGATGTAATGTACTATGGAAGAAATATTTCTTTTCATTATTCTCTTTAAATCAACTTGTGTTAGACATTAAGAGCCATAGCTGTGTACGTAGGAGGAAAATCAATCACAGCCTAATACAAATAAGCTCTGGTGCAAAGGTTCTGTGATGTTGTTTGATGCCTGTGATGGCTGATTTTAGTATCAACCTGGCTGAGTTATAGAATACTTATAAACCTGGAAAAGCATGATTTGTGGGGGTGTGTTTGTGAGGGTGTTTCCTAAAGAGGCTGACATGTGAGTGTGAGTGGACTGGGTGGGGAAGTGCTGCCCTTAAAGTGGTCAGGCACCATCCAATTGGCAGAGGATACTAAGAGAAGGAATACAGAAGGCAAATTGGTCTCCTCCACTCCAGAGCTCCCCACACTCCCCAGAGCTGAGACATGTTTATCTCCTGCCTTGTACAACAGAATTTCAGGTTCCCTTGCCCTTGGACTCTAGTACTTATACCAGCACCCCTAAATACCCCAGGTTCTTGGGATTTTTAGCTTTCAACTGAGTTATGCCATTGGCTTCCCTGGTTCTGAAGACTTCAGATTTGGACTGAGCCATGCTATCAGCATCCCAGAGTCTGCAGCTGGCAAATAACCTGTCATATACTCTCCACCTGCTGGAATCATGTGAGCTAACTCCCTAATAATTCTCGGCTCATATATCTATATGCATATACTATTGGTTCTGTCTCACTGGATAACCTGAACTAGCACAATCATAAAGCATCAAGGAAAATCCTGTAGCCATCAGTCAGCACAGGTTCCAACGAAGCACCCCTTCTTACAATGCACTCAGTACCTTCAGATCTGTTTTACAGTTTCTTTTTTTTAATTGGTGCATTGTAATCATACATCTTGATGAGGTTCAGGGTGGTAGAGGCATACATGCACACATCACTCATTTAGCCCTCCCCAGTTCCCACCCCATTCCCTCCTCCTTCCCTCCTTCTCGTGCTCAGAATAGTGATTGACTTTGATAAGTCTGTGTATGTACATCATGTGCATTAGGGTGTTTCCCCCTTCCCCCCTCCCATCTCCCTCAGATCACCTTCTTTACTCATCTAGGGTATCTTCTTTGTCTGGAGTCCCTCCTATGTCCCATTTTCTCCCTAGCTTCTACATTTTAGGGAGAACATCCGACTTTTCACTCACTTTTTGTGACTGACTAATCTCACTTAGCATAATGTTCTCCAATTCCATTCATTTCCCTGCAAATGACATAATTTTCTTCTTTATGGCTGAGCAAAATTCCACTGTGTACATATCCCATAGTTTTATAATCCATTCATCTGTTAATGGACACCTTGGCTGGTTCCAAAGTTTGGTAATTGTGAATTGTGCAGCTATAAACATAGATATGCATGCATTAGTCTGGTAATTTGTTTTCCATTCTGTTGGGTAGATACCCAGGAGTGGTATTGCTGGGTCATATGGTAGGTTCATTCCCATTCTTCTGAGGGTCCTCCACACTGTTTTCCAAAGTGGTTGCACTAATTTGCAATCCCACCAACAGTGTATCAGAGTTCCTACTTCTCCACATCCTCACCAACATTTGTTGTTGTTTGTATTTTTAATGATTGTCATTCTAATTGGGGTTAGGTGAAATCTCAGGGTAGTTTTGATTTGCATCTCTCTAATTGCTAAAGATGTTGAACATTTTTTCATACATTTATTGGCCATTTGTATTTCTTCTTTTGTGAAGTGTCTATTTCATTCACTTGCCCATTTATTGATTGGGTTATTTGGGTTTTTTAAGCAGTGGGTTTCTTGAGTTCTCTGTATATTCTAGATATTAGTCCTCTATCAGAGGAGTAGCTGGCAAAAATCTTCTCCCATTATGTTGGCTCTCTTTTGAGGTTCTTGATAGTTTCCTTTGCTGTACAGAATCTCTTCAGTTTAATGCAATCCCATGTATTGATCCTCATTTAAATTTCTTGTGCTTTGGGGTCCTGTTGAGGAAGTTTTACCTGTGCCTATGTGTTGAAGAGTTGGACCTATGCCCTCTTCAAGTAGCTGCAAGGTCTCTGGTATAATTTCCAGGTCTTTGATCCATCTTGAATTGACTCTTGTACAGGGTGAGAACGTAGGGTTTATTTCCATTTTTCTGCATGTGGTTAACCAGTTTAAACAACACCATTTGTTGACAAGACTATTTTTTTTCCAGTGTATGTTTTTGGCTCCTTTGTCAAGAAACAATTGTCTCTAAGTGTGCAGATTTGTTTCTGAGTCTTCTATTCTGCTCCATTGGTCTATATGTCTTCTTTTGTGCCAATACCATGCTGTTTTTATTACTATAGTGTTTTAGTATAGTTTAAAGTCAGGTATTGTGATTCCTCCTGCATGGTTCTTATTACTGAGAACTACTTTCTCTATTCTGGGTTTTTTGTTGTTCCAAATGAATTTAAGGACTGATTTTTCTATATCTGTGAAGAATGACCTTGCTAATTGAATGGGTATTGCATTGAATCTGTAGATCACTTTTGGAAGAATGACCATTTTGACGATATTTATTCTTCCTTCCCAAGAACATGGGAGATCTTTCCATCTTCTAAGATCGTCTTCAATTTCTTTTTTTTTAATGTTTTATAATTTTCTGTGTCACTGCTCAAGCATGACAATTGATGGTGAGGCTGGGAACCTTGGTGTCATGGGTATTGTCTCCTAGACACACTATTCCTCCAAACTATCCTCTTCAAAGATTTGCCATTGCTCTGCTCTACTGATTCAAAGCAATGCCCTGGTCCCAGATAAATGAAAAAGACTAACAGTCTCTGACCTCTCTCCAAGGGAAACCTCTCCCTCAAGTCCCCTGTCTCTTCTCTCTCCCCTCTTCATTTAAACAAGGAGTAAAATCTTTTCAGTGAGTTTCAGCTTGGACTTTATGGCCTATAAAAAACCTTGAGGTGAGGAAATGCTCAGAGCTTGATTACTGCTCAGAATTAAGAGAAGGGAAAATGCAGAGATCAAAACACAAAAGAACAAAAACATATCCTGACCCCCAAGCTTACTGTTGCCAGAATTAGCAAATTAAAATACAGGAAGCCCAGTTAAATTTGAATGGCAGATAAACAATGAACATGTTGTTAGTATAAACATGCCCTATATGTATGGGACAAATTAGCTGGATATCATTGCATGTTATCAGCAACTTTAAGCATTCCTGCCCCCCCCAAGAAAAGGGTTTTAACAATTATAATCTTTTGGGGGGGAGGGGAATACTGAGGATTGAACCCAGGGGCATTCTACCAGGAGCTATACACCCAATACTTTTTATGTTTTATTTTGAAACAAGGTCTCACTAAATATAATCTTTAATGTTGGATCAAAGCTTGGGAGAGAGATTGCTATTGAGAATAAAGATTTTAGTGACTTACAGATTTTAGTTCAACCTATGTAAAAAGATATAAACTATAAGAGATAGTGTTTCAGTCAGTATTCTCAATGCTGTAATCCAAAACACCTGACCATCACAATTTAGAGGAAGGAAGATTTCTTTGCTCATAGTCCTGGAGATTTCAGAGGCTCGGTCCTTGTTAGGCCAGGTGAAGTCTGCAGAGCTCAGAGCATGGTGGCAGGAGGCAAAGAGAGCACAAGTGGAGGGGTTCTACCTTCACATCGTGGAGGCCAGAAGCAGGGAGAGAGAACAAGGGGAGGACGGACTATATATAATCCCAAGGCCACACCCCCATGGACCCCCTCGTCAGCAACCAAGCCCCACCTCCAACATGGCTGCCTTGTCAATGTGAGGTGTAGAAGGACATTCTAAATATACACCATAACAGATAGGTTGTGCAGACAGAAAGACTTTATATTTTCTGTAGTTTTAGAATGAGCCTAGTACAGAAGATCTCAATAAATAAGCATGGAATGAAAAAAATCAAACAAGATACAACCAAGTTGGAGTGAAAGAACGCTTACTAACTGAGTAGATAATCAGCCAATTTCTTTTTAAAATTTTGTTTTCTGCTGAAGAAATGTTTCTCCAATTTTCATTACTTCTTTAGATTATGTTACATACATACATACACAGTAAATATTATGACACCCTTCACAAATTGTTTTTATATATATATATATATTGTATTTTCATGATTATTCCAATTGTCCATACGTGTGACCTGATCTTTATATTGGTAAAAAAGTATTCTGCAGATAAATGATTAGAACAATTAATTTCAGATACCACAGTCTATTTCTAGATATTCTCACATGATGTGTAGTATCAATAAAAGTTTAAACCTAAAACAATTTCAAAATCTACACAATAGAGATACTATTTGATTTTTTATGGATAACATAAATTTGTTGTGCATTTTTTATGAGGCTTCTTGGAAAGATTTAAATCAGTCATCTAGAAATAAACTTTAGGTTTCCTAACATACCACAGTGTAGAAAGTATGATTCTAATTGTATTGATCTGAAATGTTCTCAGTGTAACCTGTACAACTGACTCTCCCATTGGAATAATCAAGAACACGGAGAAGCTGCCAGAGACTAGGAGAGAACACCTTCAGAGTCCTGATTAGAACCACAGCTGTGGAGCTAGAGCCCAGGTGGTCAGGAGATAGTGCTGCAGAGAACGACGAGCTTCATCATTATTGCTTCCAGTTGCTGAGGAAATGTAAGGTCCTCTGTAGCATTCAGAAAGGTCCAGCCCTGGCTGCCTCCACAGAACTATATGCAGATGCAGGACTTCCACTATTCAGTCACTTTAGAAAAACCTTAACTTGTAACATTTCTAGAAAATAAGACTACCTTATGTCTAAATAGCCAGCAGAAATAATTTTGAAATGAAGCAGGAGGAAGTTTCCTTGGATCCGGACAATCATGCAGTGACTTCAGTGATGATTATTATTCCATCTGTTGTTGCGATTATGGACATTCTGGCTGCGACTATGAATTTTGCACTCTGCTGTCCCTCCACTCCCCAAAGGATGCAGGGCTGCCAGCTATGCAAAGTGCTGGAAACAGATGAAAGCAAACTGCTGACCTTGAAGTACTGTTTGGGAGTTCTTAACCCTTTTTGATATAGGTAATGTTAGTGTATTCATGCATATTTATTCAGCCTTGCAAAGCTCTTCAAATGTACTTAGCTGGGATTTTTTTTTAAGCCGGCCTCTAAACTCCATTGCATGGCACCCAAAGAAGCTGATGAAACTCAGAAATGATAAAATGAAAAGCAGCAATAAGTTTAATTGAAAAAACAGGACATTATATGCGCTTGGCAACTTTAGCAACTGAGGAAAATGTAAGTGAACCAATATTCGTGTCACAGTCAAAACCCAAAGCAATTCTTGTTCAGAGAAACACCAGCATAAAGGAGCTAGTACTCTTAACTCTTACATATTTTGCTTTTTTCAGTAAGGTAGAAAGGGTTGTAAAAAATGCTACTTCTTAAAAAAAGTTGGCTTCAAGTCACTGAATCATTTTTTCTCTCTTTTTTTTATTGGTGCATTATAATCATACATCTTGATGGGTTTCAGGGTGATAGAAGTATACATGCACACATTGGTCAATTAGCCCTCCCCCAATTCCCACCCCCATTCCCTTCCCCTTCCCTCATTCTCCTGCTCAGCATAGTAGTTGACTTTAATATATTTGTGTATGTACATCATGTGCATTAGGGTGTTTCCCCTTCTCCTCCCTCCCATCTCCCTCAGTTAGGTCTCCTTCTTTACTCATCTGAGGTTTTCTCCATCTTTTTCTTGAGTCCATCCTACACCCTATTCTCCCTAACTTCCACATATCAGGGGAAGCATCCGACTTTTCACTTTTTGTGACTGACTAATCTCACTAAGCATAATGTTCTCTAATTCCATCCATTTCCCTGAAAATGACGTAATTTTGTTCTTCTTGATGGCTGCATAAAATTCCATTGTGTACATATCCCATAGTTTTATAATCCATTCATCTGTTGATGGACATCTTGGCTGGTTCCATAGTTTGCCAATTGTTAATTGTGCAGCTATAAACATAGATACACATACATTAGTCTGGTAATTTGGTTTTCATTCTTTTGGGTAGATATCTAGAAGTGGTATTGCTGGATCATAAAGACCTGGAAATTAGACCAGAGACCTTGAAGCTACTTGAAGAGGGCATAGGTCCAACTCTTCAACACATAGGCACAGGCAAAAACTTCCTCAACAAGACCCCAAAGGCACAAGATGTTAAAAAGAGGATCAATATGTGGGATTGTATTAAACTGAAGAGCTTTTGCACAGCAAAAGAAACTATCAAGAACCTCAACAGAGAGTTGACAGAATGGGAGAAGATTTTTGCCAGCTACTCCTCTGATCGAGGACTAATATCTAGAATATACAGAGAACTCAAGAAACTCACCACTAAAAACACAAACAACCCAATCAAAAAATAGGTAAGTGAACTAAATAGACACTTCACAAAAGAAGAAATACAAAATGGCCAATAAATATATGAAAAAATGTTCAACATCATTAGCAATTAGAGAGAAGCAAATCAAAGCTACCCTGAGATTTCACCTAACCCCAATTAGAATGGCAATCATTAAAAACACAAACAATAACAAATATTAGTGAGGATGTGGAGAAGCAGGAACTCTAATACACTGTTGGTGGGATTGCAAATTAGTACAACCACTTTGGAAAACAGTGTGGAGGATCCTCAGAAGAATGGGAATGAACCTACCCTATGACCCAGCAATACCACTGAATCATTTTTAACAGAAAGGGTTGAGACTGAAGCTAGAACATTAGAACATCAAATTTCTCAGAAGAGCAAAAAAAAAAAATGTAATGCCATGTGGATGTTTCTAACCTCAGGAAGTTTTGGCATCTCAAGGATGAAGCCTGGGTTCCTAGGATGCTCCTACTGGAAGGCTTTGAATCTCTTAAGGTATGTTTTTCCTCTACTGCATGTTTTAGTGAGATGAGACATTTTCTCTATTAAAATAACATGGCAGGTAATTGTATATGTCTCTCTAGGACACTGGCCATGAGGTGCTGTCATTTTTGTGATTTGGCATCTCCAGTGAGCCACAAGACCCAACCTGATGCTGTTAGAGAGGAAAATGAATCCTTTGTGCATCTGAAGTTGTTGCAATATCTTTGAATGTGAAATGACTCATGTTGGCCTTTCAGACAGTCTTGAGTAGATTCATTCATGTTATTGTCTACTGGAGCAATTTATTACCTTGAAGTTTTCTTTTTCATTTCTAACTATAATTTCTCTCACCTTGCCGGGGAACAAGCCTGAGGACAGAGAGCTGTCAATGGCAGTTGAAAATAAAAATGGTAAGCCGGGCATGGTGGCACATCCTTGTAATCCTAGTACCTGGGAGGCTGAGACAGGAGGATCACAGGTTCAAAGCCAGCTTCAGAAACTTAGTGAGGATCTCAGTAATTTAGCAAGACCCTGTTTCCAAATAAGAAATAAAATGGGTCTGGGGGTGTAGCTTGGAGGTAGAAGGCCCCTGGGTTTCATCCCGAGTACCACACACACACAAAAAAAGGTGGGCACCAGTGTGCATTGTTCCAGATCCAGTGGGATTACTTTTTCTATGCCCTATTACCCTCGTTGAAGATCTGCATAGTATGCTTCCGTTCAAAATGGGAAGAAGGGAAGTTTTATGTGTCCATTTCTTTCATTATACTATGCAAAATCTAATCCTAATCCAGGTTTAGGGAATTAAAATGGTCTCATTAATCCAAAGCCTATGTAAAGCCAGAGTGGGTTGTATAAAGAGTTAGTCTGGAGGCCAGTAAACCTATTATTTTAAGCCAAAAATTGGAGTATGAGTGAAATCCATGTCATTAGCACTAATATTTTCTCAATGCCAGATAAATGAGTCTGTGTGGGGGGGTACTAGGGATTGAACCCAGGGGTGTTCTACCTCTGAGCTACACTCCCAGGCCTATTTTATTTTGAAACAGGTTCCCACTAAGCTGCAGAGGGCCTCACTAAGCTGTTGAGGCTGGCTGCAAACCGGCCATCCTCCTGTCTCAGCCTCCCAAGTTATGGTGTGTGCCACCACATCTGACATAAAGGAGACTTTAAAATAGTTTCTTAGTTACCCCCCAGTGTTACAGAATGAATTCTGTTGGGCCTGGGTGCCAAATCAACTGTTCTGTTCACTGTGCTGTGGAGCCAGGAGGCCAGTGCAGTGGAACATTAAACCTTTCAGGAGCGCTGTTGTTTTTTTTTTTTTCTGGGTTGTCTCTTCCCTCCTTAGCTCTCAATCTTTGTCCCTAATCTCCAATCTCCAGCTACATTCTCCAAGGACTCCTCTTTTTTTGTGACTATAGTGAACAAGAGCAGGGCCAATCTTCCAAGTAATACAAGTGACATTATTGGAAAGAGACCTTTTACCATTTTATGAATATTTATGGAGGACCTATCTGCCTTGTGTCACTATTTGAGTCACCCTTAGAGAGCTATAAAAAGGAAACAAAATCCCTGGTGGAAGAAATCAGACAATACAAAAATAAAAAAAGATATGTAGTTTATAAGAGATAAAAACTGCCATCATAGAAGATAAAGAATGGAAGGGGTCAGGGAATCTTGAGAGTGAATGAAGAAACTGCAGTTTTAAATAAAGTGCTCATGAAATGCCTTCCCTATTAAGTGAATTTTTGGACCAAAGACTCATATAAGTCAGGAAGAAAACTTTTCAGATTTTTCTCTAAGAGAGATGGGTAATTGTTGATATGATCTGGCTGACATTTTAACAGTATCACTCCAACTGTTGAGTCCAAAACAGACCATAAGGGGGCAAGGATGGGATCAAGGGAGACCAATTAATAAACCATGTTACAGCAACACCGGCAAGACAATGACTGCCACTTGGCTGAGCACTGGAATTTGCAGCTTGATTAGATATAAAGTATGAGGAAAAGAGAAGAGTCGAAGATGATTGAGTTTTAGGTCTGAACAATTGGAAAAATAGAATTACCATTTCTTGAGATAGGAGAGCATGCAAGCTGTTGAAACTTTCACACTTGCTCCTTGGCCTCGGGCTTGTTTCTGGATCTGTTGTTGCTCATCCAGAGAATCAACCTTTCATTTTAATCCCTCTCTCCACTGCTCTACAGTTCAGATTTTTGGAAAAACTAAAATCTTTGATATTAAAAAGACATATAAAGCCTTATAACTCAAGAGTATGGACTACTCAGTAAGTTTCATGTTTTACCAACATGATGATTTTGCAACATTTCACAAATAGATTGAAAGTATGTGTGTTTCTGTGGTGGTTTAATCATTGTAATGTCTGAAAAGGACAGTCATCATATTCACCCCTCAGAACTTCACTTTGCCCCTGGTAGAAGGCACTTTGGGTGTTTGACTCATTCATGTGGGTGATTTTAACTACACCATTGTTTCCATCATGGACACTTGTTTATTTTGGGCCTCATGACAGATGAGCTCATGCAGATCTTAAAATGAAGAATTTAAGGTTGTGTCAGACTATAATTTTATGCTAACTTTGTTTATTCCCCACTTCAATTACTGCAGTTACCACCCTAATCTCTGGAAAATAACTGGAGACAATGTTTGTTTAGTAGCAAATTAAAAGCTGACGTCCCAGTTCTCCCTGAGTGTGACTCTGTGTATGCAACTTAATTATGTTGAAACTGCACATTATGGTGTCTAAACTAAATTTCTTTATTCTTTGAGATTTCTTTCATGTTTTGGAAAAGCAAGGGAAAGTGGTAAGTGTCTTCTAAAAGTGGAAAATTTCAAGCCACAAGCTACTGACACATAATGTACATCCATAGTGTTTACATAGAGCTTAATCCCTTCTCCTGACTTCCCAGGCGAGCTGGGACAAGGAAGGGAAACTTCCAGCCGAGCTATCGCCTTTCACTAGGTCACAGGAGTGGACATGCTGTCTTTGGGCAGTGCAGTAAACCATGATTATGATTGTGGAGAGGAAAACATTTAAACATGGAATAAGGTAAGACAGAGGACCAAGAATGTCTACTTTAAGGACTCTGTGGGTTTTATTTTCAGCATCTGTAGTCCTGTATAAACAGAACAAACTGGTCAATTTTCATAGGGACTGTGCTAGCACAATGGTACCAAGGGCTTAGTTTGGGAACAAAGTCATTAAAAATAACTACATAGAAAGAACTCAGTCATAAATAATATGCCACAAAGGATCCAGAGACTCGGAGGCTGATTTACTTCAGTGTATCTGAAAATTCGCTTCAGGCTGCCAGACCCTTAGTATGGTGAATCTCCGAAGGACTCCTCTCGTTCTCTCCTCTGTCTCTTTTCTTCAGTTTTGACAACACTCTTCCCTTCCATCCTACCATTCCCTCTCAAAAAGCTGGTGGTTTGTCAGTCATCCAGACAATCAGTTGAAGAATGTCAGAATGAAAGAAATCAATCAATAAAAAAATTCCTGAGGCCCTTTTTGTCAGTCTACTTGAGCCCCAGATTGTGATATAGCCATTCTATGTTTTCTTTCTCCCTTTCACTACTATCCTTAAAATTTAGTTTCTACCAGATTTCATCAGGATAAAAATATTCAAGAAAAACAGAAACATAAAGGCCATTCAAGATCTTCACTGAACACACACACACAATTCCCTGTCTTCTCTTGCTAGATGAGAGCCAAGAAAACATTTATCGCCTTTACCTTGTCTTCCAGTGCTTGGCACATAGTAGGTGCTTAAAATATCCTTGAATCAATGTTTATATCATATGACAGGGATTTCCAGTTGCTGTCATATATGTTATACCATCAAATCTTTAAACAGTGGGTTTGTTTCTTTGATTCTTAACTTTTTTTAAAAAAGTTAAGGAAACTGAAACTCAGTTTCATATCAGGAAACTGAAACTCAGAGGCTTTAACTGGAAGAAAGTCATGTGTAATTACAAGTAGTGACAGGATTCAACTGTCATGAAGGAGGAGCTCACTTTAAATGATGCTCCAATTTTAGTGTGCATCAGAATCACCAGGAAGTCTTGCCAAAGCAAAGTGCTGGGCCACATCCTCAGAGTTTCTGATTCGGTAGGTCTGGGAATGAGCCCAATAATTAGTAGCAGATGATTATACCAGATCATACCAGCATTGTACCAGATGATGCTGAGGATGTTATTCCTGGGACTATACTTGGAGGACCACTGTCTTGTATCAACTATGCATCCTCAAATATGAGTAGTTGCACTCTACTGCAAGAGTGGATGGATGAAATGTGACAAGGAATTTAAAAGCTTGTGCATAAAGCATGTCGGGAATAGTCTTCAAATTCTGTCTCTCTCTTTCTATTCATCTATCCATCCATCCATCCATTCATCCATCCATCCATCCATCCATCCATCCATCCATCCATCCAACTATCCATCTGATTTGCAAATGTTTATGGATGCTAGTCTGGTCATTAGCCTGTAAACTCCTTGGAGGTAGCACTGAATTATGGGAGATTTTTATCATAATGAATTCTCTCCTTCCATGGATATTAGAAGTACAGTTTCTATCATGTGGTGAGAAACATGTTTAACATTATAAAGGGAGATTAGCATGAGGTGCTATCCTTTGAATGTCTTCTCCAAAATTCATGCCATAATGTAATGGCCACAGTGACAGTATTGGGAAGTGGAGCCTTTATGAGGTAATTAGGTTGTGAAGCCTTGACTCTCATGAATGGAACAACGCCATCGTCACAACCCATAGGAATGGGTTAATTACAAGAGGAGTGCCTTTGTTATAAAGCAAGCTCTCACACACAAGCTCTCTTACTCCCACTCTCTTTCTCGCTTTCTCATATGTTCTCTGGCCATGTGATTTCCTCCTCCATGTGATGAAAAAGAAAGAAGACCCTTATCAAATGATTCCCTCAATTTTGTACTTCCCGGTTCCTGTGAGAAATGTTTTTCTTTTCCTGTATAAATTAGTATATAATTTATACTAATAATTTATACTGTATAAAACAAAATTCTAATATGTGGTATTTTGTTACACTAACAGAAAATGGATTAACATATAAAGTTATAATCATTGGATAAAATTATGGATCTACTTTATGATGGGTAACTGTACAGCAAATAAGAATGAATTCATGGTCATAGGAAGGCGTTAAAGATCACATGCTGAGTGAACATAGTAGATTATTGAAAAGTCTATTTGTGTTCAACAGTATAGAGACAAATGTGGCAAAGTATTTTTAAACCTATGAAAAGAGAAAATCTAAAATAACAAAACAAAAAAAACCCAGTCCTATCAATAAATGTAATTAGGCCAAACTCACATAGTAGCATAAAAACACTATCTATATAGATTACAAAGTAAAAATTCTATGCAAAAGCCGGGCTTGTAATCCCAGTACTTGGAAGGCTGAGACAGGAGGATCACAGGTTCGCAGCCAGCCTCAGCTACTTAGTGAGGCCCTCTGCAATAAAGAATAAAAAAAATAGGGCTGGGGGTGGAACTCGGAGGTAGAATGCACCTGGGTGGTTCAATCTCCAGTACCGCAAAAATAAAAAGAAAAGTCTATTTGCACGTTCATAGAATTCATAAAAAATTGTCAAAAAAGAAAACAAAATCAATAGAATTTATGCTTGAGCATAGCTTAGTATATGATTTTTTTCCTCCCTCTTCTGTCTTCTTCTTCACTCCATCCTTCTTCTTCTTTTCCTTCTTCATGTTTGTTCATTTAAATTTTTCTACAATAATTATCTTTTATTCATTGCTATGGTTTGAATAGCAATGAATAATTCTTTCAAAATTCTTGTTGAAAGTTAATTTTCATCTTTGTCCATTTCATGCTTTCATAACAGAATACCTGAGCTGGATAATTTATGAAGAGTAGAAATTTCCTTCTCACCTCAGTTCTGGGGACCGAGAAGTCCAGGATCAAGATGCTGGCATCTGATGAGGGTACTCGTGTTTTGTCCTTACACGGCAGAAGAGTGAAAAGAGAGAGAATCCACTCCCCCAAAGCCCTTTTATATAAAAGCATATTAATTCATTAAAAAATACTTCCCAAAAGGTCACACCTTTTGGGGATGGGGTTTCTAGCATATGAATTTTGAAGGATACATTCAGACCACAGCAGTCCTCAATGCAACAGTATTAAGATATGGCCTTTCAGAGGTGATTATGCCACAAGAGCTCCACCCTTGTGGATAGCATAAGTGCCTTATAAATTAGCTGGATGGAACTAACTAGGCTTTTTTGCCCTTCTGCCTTCTACCAAGTAAGGACTCAGCTACAAGACATCATCCTGAAAGCACTGAACAACCCTCACCAGATACCTAATATCAATGCTTTGACCTTGGACTTCCCCCTCTACAACTATAACCAATAAATTTATGTTCCTTATAAACTGACCAGTCTAAGGTATTTTATTATAGCAACATGAATGGACTAATACAGTCATGTATAAATACATACTTTAGATGATAAGAAGCAGCCTTTCATACCACACCCTCTATATAGACTATAACTTCTTCTTGGCCTAAAATGCTCTAGAAAGACTTTGGCTTTGGGAACTTGTATGCGGCCTTGTCTTCTTGAAGCCATCAGATTTGGATAGGCCAGCTTCGGAGAGACACAGCATAAATTAACCCAGCTTCTTCAACATGGCAATATTATTCCCAATATAGCACTTTTACAATTACTCCTTCTTCCAACCATAGCCTTCTCTCCCCCAGTATCTATTTGAATGGCTCCCTTCCTTACTTCATTCAAATCTCTGCTCAAACAAAATTTTCCAAGATCAGCTTTCTCTGACAAGTGTATCTAAAGTAGCACCTTGTCATTCTCTATCCTCTTATCTTGCATTCTTTTTCTCCATAGTTCTTACCATAGGATGTGCCCAATAAATATTATTAAGCATATGAATGAATTTACTCCTCATCACAACTCTAGAGGGTAGGTACTGGCATGATGCTATTTTCAAGGCTTAGAGATAATTAAATATACTGTTCATTCAAACCAAATTATCTGATAGCAGTGTACATGTTCTTAACTACCACACATCAGGATGCTCTTCCACTGACCAGTTAATGTCTATTGTCAAAGTTAAAAACAGACACTTAAGAGAGCAGAGATGGATAGAGAGTAAAATATGGCTGATAATGAAATGCCCAGATGCATGATAAATTACTAAGGGTATGCGTAAGAAAAATGATGTGCACTTCCAAGCTATCATCAAGCAATTGAAAATGCCTTCTTTTATGAGAAGGTCAAGATGGTTTTAAGATCTGTACTTACTGGCAAAATTGATTGCAGTATTTGCAGGGAGAAATATTTCGTTATCTCCTATCTCTGACAGAAAGTGGAAAGAGGAAACACCAAAAACAGGAAAATATGTGTGATATCTATAGAATGGCAGATACGTAACTCACTGAGCAGCTGAAGAATTAAATCAGAGGTATGTGCTGGCACTCTTAACAGGCCCTGCTCACTTCCCTTAAATTCTTTTTCTATTTTATCATGCAGGACCTGGATCTAGAGTTTCTGTGCCTGAAAGTTAAAGAATGTCACTGGCAATGCTCTAACTCTAAGAACTGAAAATCAGATGGTAACTCAAAGGACCCAGAGAATGGGGGTGTGGCACGGGGTTGAGTTGGCTTCCCTTGCAGTAACTCTGGGCCTGGTCTGAACCAGTAACATTAGGGACTTATTTGCCAATATTATTATTTCTTTGCTTCAATGCCTATACCTTTTTAGAATAAACCAATTACCTTGATATTTGAGGTACTTACTCCTTATCCATCAGGGACAAACTGATCTACTCTTTCTGATGGCCAGTGTTAGATATCTGCCATGGGGAATTAATATTTTGCAATGTGTCTTCTTATAAATCTGATTTCTATTCTTTTAGAATTTTCTTTTAAAGTAACAGTAAGCATCTTCAAAATTTTTGGAAAATTTTATAAGGACACAGGAGATAATCATGTAGGAAAAGTTTTTATAACTTGCAGTTCAGAGCCTGTAAATATTCCTGCATTTTTCATCAGTGTCATAATTTTGAGAGCTTCTGGTTTCTCTCCAATCATACTGCCACTTGATACTCTGGACAAAACCTCTGCTGCAAGCTCCAACAGAAACAAAACCTATATTGCCTTTAATACTCTGAGACCACCTACTTTGTGTATCTCAGATTTAACTTCAGATGAGAACTGAGGAAGGTCACTGGTTAAATTGCATGCTGATAGCTGAACACAATGTGGGCATAAATACTGAAGGAGGATTTATTTATATCTGATGGTTAAACTTCCTTTTTATTTTTTCTTCTTCTCAGAGAGAGAATAAATGAACAAATAAATAAATAAAAACATTACATTTTTGTAGATAGGGAACATAAATCAAGAAGACACAAGATAATGTATCAAGAGTTTATAGAAGATCAAGATTGAAGGTAGTGGATTAGAGGCACCCAGCACTTGTCCACTTTTCCACTTCTCCACGAGAGAGAATCAAAACAAATGAAGAGCAGCTGGGTGGCTGTGGGAGAATGCTGAAGTTCCATATTGGACAGACAGAGACTTGGAGAAACATAGAGACTTTGGAGAGTGGAGCAGAGGGTGCAATGAAGTCACCAGCATCATGGCAGAGGGAAGTGGTGGAGGTGAAAGAAAGAATCCCAGTGAGCCCCACTAGCATAGGAGTCAATCAGCACCTTGCAGAAATATAGTCTAAACAGACAATAGCTTAGGGATGTGCATAACAAACTGGCTCTGGAGAAGTCCTCCACTTCCAAGCATATTCGCAGAGTGCTGTAACAAGAAGCCATCTTGAAAAGCTCTTGTCTGAGGTTACTGCTCTAGAAGTCAAAGGCCCCTGCACTGATTGTCCTGTCTGGTTCCCCAGGACAGCACAGGCTCAGTGGGAGACTACCTTGAGAGTTGGTTTGCCCCAGGGGAGATCCTGGCACAGACCCTCTGAGAATTCTGTGTGGTGAGGAACTGGACTGGGACACATAAGGGAACAGAGGACTTCCCCTTTAAAACTGGCAGTATGGTAATCCAGCTGCCAGAGACCAGGAGGAGGAGAAGTCACATGTGATTTCTCCACCAGGGAGTTGTCTCAGAATAATAGAGTCATGAGTGGCGGGGTCATGGAGCCCTCCACCCCCACCCCCAAAGATAGTTGAGACTCCATAAACTCTACCTGCATGTGCAGTGTGCAGCAAAATAGGCACTGGGGTCCTTAAGTTGATGCAACTTTGACATCAGGCACACTCTCAGAGTGAGCAGCCCCAATAACTCCACAGTAAATCTTTGTCTGGAGAGCTCCGAGTTCCAGCCTAGTTCATTTGGGCATGCACAGCTAAGAGGTATCCCGACTGGATCCATCCACAAACTACTCCTGCTGGTCACCTGTGCAATACAGCAAAGGAAAGAAGGGAGGGAATAACCCCCAGCCTATGCTGTCTTACAGCCTAAGAAGACAGGAAAGAAGCTCTGGTTCACATAGATGGTGATTATCCACTCTTCCCTGCAAAATCCAGCACTCCAGCAGAGAGCTTGATTACTCTTTATTAATACATTTTTATTGTTGCTGTGTGTGTGTATATATATATATACATTACATATACTATATACATATATAGTCTATATACTATATACCACATATACCATATATACTATATATATATTCTACTATTTAATTTTTTGTTTTCCTCTATTTTCCTTTTTTCACATTTTTACCTTCTGCTTTCTTGCCTTTTTTCTTTTATTTTTAATGTTTTAAGTTTTCTTTTGTCTTTTTCTTCCTTTTTTTACTTTTTAATTATTTTATTGACTTTATTACATTTTGGCAGGTTTGTTTATTCTGTTTTGCTCCCTTTTTCTCTTGTTGGTGGTGTTGTGGTAGTTGTTTTTACTTCATTTATTTATCTGATTTGTTGTTGTTGTTGTCTGTTTTCTTCTTTCTATGCAGTGCTGGGGATTGAGCCCAGCATCTCAAGCACATTGGGTGGGTGTTCTGTCACAGAGCTATACTCCCAAGCCAGCTCAGAGAAACTGCATCTTACTCTAGTCATGACCTAGTCCCACTGGAACCTTGGCAGATATTTCAACTTAAAGAATAGGGGGAGCCGGGCATGGTGGTGCACGCTTGTAATCCCACCACTTGGGAGGCTGAGACCGGAGGATCCGGGTTAGCGGCCAGCCTCAGCTACTTAGGATCACCACAACTTAGTGAGACCCTGTTTCAAATTAAAGAATAAACAATATGGCTGGGGGTTGTAGCTCGGAGGCAGAATGCCCCTGGGTTCAATCCCCAGTACCACAAAAAAAAAAAAAAGAATGGGGAGGGCAAAAACTCCCAGCTGTAGAGTAGGCCCCAAGTACACATTGATGGGGGACCTAAAATCCTGCTCCTGGACATTCATCATCATAGCAATAACAGAAATAAATAAGACAATGTTTGTGAATACTGCACCAATGAGGGGGTTCAGCATAGGTAGTTTTCATATCTTATCAGGCTATACATTGCTATTTGATATACTGGACTAGTAATCACAGAGGTCGAACCCCATATCTTTTTCTATATATGCCACACTTACCTGAATTACCAGAAGGGGTCCCTCGGCCCCAACACATTATGCCAAAGAAGTCACAGGGAAACTACACTATTAAGTTCAGTGGAAATTAAACTCAACTCAAAATAACAACCCAGTGTTGCTGGGCACATAATTCAGAGAAGGTTGCTAACTAAGGCCCTCACATAAAAGTGGAAGGAATATCCATCCTAATAGATGTGCTAATCTCAGTGTAGAAACAAAAGAAATATGGAGAAACAGGGTAACACAATACCTCCTAAAGTTCACAACTTTCTAGTAACCAATTCCGAAGACATCAAAGTTGATGAAAGGCCAAGAAAAAAATTTAAAAGATTGACTTTTTTAAAAGCCCAGTGAATTTCAAGAGTATACAAATAAATAATAACTGATTAATTAAGGGAGAAAATGCAGAATATGAATGAGCAATTCAATAAAGAAATGGAGATTTTGAAAAAGAACCAAACAAGAATCTTGAAAGTGAGAAGCTCAGTAAGTCAGATTAAAAACTCAGTTGATGATGCCGGGCGTGGTGGCGCACGCTTGTAATCCCAGTACTTTGGGAGGCGGAGACCGGAGGATCCGTGTTCGCGGCCAGCCTCAGCTCTCTCTCTCTCTCTCTCTCTCTCTCTCTCTTTCTCTCTCCTTAGTGAGGCCCTCCGCAACTTTGTGAGACCCGGTTTCAAAATAAAGTATAAAGGCTGCTCTCACATCTTGAGGTGGCCCGCGTTTCCCTTTTCCTTGAATTAAACCTCTGTCTTTTCTCTGACTGGCGCGTGTTAAAATTCTTTTCTACACAGACCCAAGGACCCCGGGGACCCTGAGGTACCGGACCGCCCGTGCGCGCCCCACCCCGCAGCCCCCGGCCACCTCGCCGGGCCCCTTGTGCATCAGGTACCGGACCGCCCGCGCGCGCCCCACCCCGGCAGCCCCCGGCCACCTCGCCGGGCCCCTTGTGCATCAGGTACCGGACTGCCCGTGCGTGCCCCACCCCGGAAGCCCCCGGCCACCTCGCCGGGC